>JAODUP010001749.1:0-94550 GCA_025642065.1 Paralvinella palmiformis
TAAAAAACCCCAGATAACAAAAATTGACGTCAGATAAAATACCATGAACAGACACTCTCTGGGAGCGTTGTTCCAGATAGGATCGAAACCATTCAAGTACTTATATTTACCAGACAGACCAAACATCTCTTTAACATTATGTAATATGAGTATAAATAGCTTTGCAATATTACGATTATTAAAGGAAAATGCATATTGATAAATTGTATTTAATTACTGGTCACTGCTAATGCTTTGCAAGATAAAAATGTATCTAAAGGATAAATGTTATTACTAATTATTAAACAGAGCAGAAATTGAGCATGTTTGTCTGCTCAACCTGATGCTGCTAATTAAGGCACTTTTTCCACCTGAACCATGTTAGCTCTACAATGCTCAAGTCGTATCAAGGTAAGATCTTTGACTCACGTACATATCTCATCTGACAGCCTTCATTTATTTGTTGTTCTGTAGTTGGGAAGCCAACAAGTGATGATTAGCATAAAAGCTGCCTGCATGAATTATAAATGAGTTTGTATATTTAGCTAACATATTCACTTTCATTTTTCTGATAAAACTCTGCTCTAATTTATCTACAATTCTTCGGGGGTGTCACTGTCACTCTGTAACTCATCTGCAAAATTCTGTATCTCCAGCACTACTGAAAATAAAGATAAAGTAATTTTTCAGCAGTTTAATGAGATTATCATAAAATACCATAATGAATAAGAATAGAAAGTATAATTTTGCACTTAAGTTTACCATATATCTAAAATTATCCAACGTCTTATTGTACACTCACACACAACACGCATCCCATTAACCATTTTATGTCACAACACAGGTGGTGGTTCGAAAAATACAAGAGATTTCACCAGATCACCAGCTACAAGCCTACATATGTAAACATTTTCTACTTCAAACACAATCGAAATAATAGTTCCAAACTGGAATTAATAAACACTTCTATGAATAATCCAACAAACACGCACTATTTTGAAGTATAGAGATATATGTCAAATCAGCATCAATACCCGACTCGAAGAGCTTAATTATTTATTGGACTAGATCTAGTTATTGCCGGTGCATGACTACCACTATCGAACCAGAGGTAGGTCATATCGCCAAAAGTGGCCTTCCTAGATTAAGATGACTATATATGGGTCATAAAGAAACACACACACGCACGCACACACGCACACACACACACATATATATATATATGTACGGATGTCATGAAAATAAACATCAAGGCACTTCTGGTCTGTATGATTTGTTGTTACAAGGTGGTAAATGTTCTTTATGCAGCCAGTGAAACGTTTTAATAACATTATTTTAAAATTTGTTTGTTTGTTTTGTTGTTCGGGGAGAATCCCCAGGCTGTGCCTTAATGAGCAAAGCCTCTATGTTGGAGTGGTTGAGGAAACTCCTCCCCCACCACTCACAGCTAAGGGATCAGTAGGGGAAGAGGGAGCCGAAATACCCTGAGTGTGGTCACTGCCAGAGTGTTTTACGTCATCAAGGGTCTTTAACGTCCCCCTTTATTTTAAATAATTTTATCCTATTTGCTGAAGGGACAAATAAATGATAACTACATCTGTATTCTGAATATATTTATATTGATCTGTAATATGACTCAATTAAAACATTCATAAACTCTGCGCAACATAGAAAACTACAGCAGGATAGGAAATACACAAGAACAGTTATATAAAATAAATATTCTACTTGTACAAATGTATATTGAAACATTTATCTGAACAGGAAATGGACACCACTAAATAATTTTCAAATAAGATATGATCAATGAACATCTCCATTATGAATATTGAATTAAGTTTTATAAAATCATCTATTCTAAACGACTTCATATTGAGTGAGTTCAAGCAATTGTGACTCAACTTCTTTTACGGAGAGTCTCTTGTGCGGTAGAAACATCCAACAACTGCACATGATGTCATATCTGAAACATAAAAAAAAACATTTGATAATATAGCTACATGTGAAGAAATAGGCTATACCAAATGTCTGTATGTGCTCTTGCTAAGCATTTATATAAACAATAATGCAAGCATTCATAGTTTGAAGCACACATATGTATAACTAGATATCAGCAGAAAAGTGCAGAATATAAAACATTCTCATTCAGAGGGATGGTAAGGGATTAGAAAAATATTGTTTATTAGAATCCTAGTGAGTAAACAATAAAAGCTATAAATCACGTTTAGATCATTGCAAGGCACAAGGCAGATAACGCATTTGCCATGAATGTACAGGTATTTATAGAGATAACTGAGATTAGTGCAAATAATATCAACGGAATTGTTTGAATATATATTTAATAAATAGGATAATTAGAATATAGTCAAACCCTCAACTCCGACCCCTCTGTAACTTGACCAACTCTGTAAATGGACCACTTTTTCAGTCTTAAATTATTGCTATGCTTTAAATTATATTTTTCCTCTATAACTCGGCCACCTCCCAACTCCAGAGTTCGCCCTTTGATCTCTGACTAATGCCCATGTTGACACCCCGTATTTGGATCAGGGCAAGATGTAGCCTTGTTTATGTTCACTATTGCATGCATTAATTTAATTGGCTGCTTGTGATCCGACTGCTGGCCAATCGGGATCATTTGGAGCTGGAGTTAAAATGACTGTGTCACAAAGACATGCACGATTTCTGGCTGTGAGGTTAGCTTGGGCTTAATCGTGTGAAATCAACAAGAGTTAATCTGAAATGCCTGTTTATGTAACTTATAATAGTGGCAACATCTGAAGGAGTGTTTCAACACATTTCCCTTTTATGTTCATAGAACAAATAAACTGACAAATTATCATGTGTATAAATATGAGAGCATTCCGTCAATAGGTAAATCAGTTCTATTGTTATATTTTCCCTTACATACCAAACCATATATCTGTCATGATATAACATGGTAAATAATCAAACACCTTGTGTTATTCTGAAAGTAATCGCTGATTAAGATTACATTGCACCACTGTTTAAGATTCTTTGATCTGAATATTTTGTGAGCAAACAGACACACACACACACAGAGAGAGAGAGAGAGAGAGAGAGAGAGAGAGATAGTACTCATACATACGAGCATGCGTTCACACATAAACAGAAAAACTAAATATTTACAATTCATCAGTACAGTTTAATGGCTTTAAAAGTCTGTGTCCTCTTATTATTAACTTGCGTGCTTCGTCATCATTTTTATCAGCTAGAGGTCTCCCTCCTGTCATTAAATATAAAATAGAATAATTAACAATATATGTCAATAACATTTAGTGACAAGTTTTCATTAATAGATTATTGATCTACCTTACAAAACATAGTTACCTCCACTAGTTATTTCCCATAAGAGTACACCAAAGGACCAAATATATGACTCCTTGATGTGGTTTAACTTTATGGCTTCTGGTGATAACCTTCTGATAGGACGTGATAGCTGTTATATTGGACAAACAATATATTAGGTTAGTATCTTAACTTTAGGTAATGTCTAATACTGTTATAAAACAAAATAAAAACTCTTGCATTTGATTTCACTTTTGTTTTAAAATTTGCAGTTTTAAATTTAAACTTTAATAATTCACAAGAGCAAAGTAAACACCGTATTATGTTATTTATATTCCATGAAATAAAATAAATACGTTTTATTGCACATAAATCACAGCACATCAATTATTTTATAACATTTTTCAGTTTATATATTACTTGCACCTGTTCCATCTTCTTTTTATCTTTATTACCCACAGATGTTGTCTGACCCATCTACTATATATATCATACATACAAGTGTACATAAGACAGCAATAGGTCAGATTTAGTTTTTATATATTTAGGTGTAAATGTCAGTAAATACCTTAATGTTGTGTGTATATGCCCTGATATTATATTCAATCACTGCATAATTTGTCTTGAATTGTACTGATCAAATGGAGAAATTCATAGTCAACTTTTGGTATGATTACTCACACACACACACACACACACACAAACACACACACACCACATAAATAAAATGGTATCTAGGGGAGATTACTTTGCAGCTCTATTCGGTAAAAGCTATGCAATGTCCTTACACAGAAATAACCACTTCAGTGGGTAGACTATTGGTGACACTCTACATACTGCTGAAATTACACATTATGTCTGCTTATCTTCATCTGAGATACACCTTTTTGTATGAATCCAAATAACGCCCCATTAAGGCAAACATAAATATTACTACAATTGCACTTTCTCACTTGACTTGATATATTGCCCTGATATAATTTTAACAGATATGTTAATTAATTTGACACATGAAGAATGTAGAGTTTCCTGGCTGTGATCCCCATTGTGTGCAATAACCATGTGCCATGACATGGAATGGTAATGAAGCCATTGATAATATGATGTTTGTTAATTACAGACATCTTGGTGTCACTTTGTCAATCAGATTAACATATGATTAACTTGAGGGATAATTGACTAACAGTGTTAGTAATTATAATTGCCATTTTCTCTGTATATATGTTTCCCATATATATTGTACACATTTGCAGAAGTTTCACATCCGAAATAAAACATTAAAAAATATATCATTCTTATATATATATATATTGTAACAAGAAAGTTTCATTCAGGTTACCTAAAAAAATAATTAAAAAATATATCATTCTTAGACGGTCATCAGGTGTGTAATATTGTACACCTGGTGTGCATCATACATAATGATGTAGGCCATAACTGTTTGGGAGCAGCAATGTCAGTCAAAACAACTCCTGCTTGAGATTTGCTAATGTGTTAATAGTTCTGTTGTGAAAATGTAACTTTCCTGGTATGATTTTAACATTAAATGTTATCTCTATACCAACATATTTTGGATGGAACCTTGATCGCTAAGGAGGGTTAATATACATTATGTATAATTTGGTAACACATAGAATAAATATATGGCAATTTGCCATGGGATGTAAACAAATAAAACTGGAACAAGCCACTCGTAATTAGTCCTTGTGAACATAATTCTACGAAATAGTCTTTTATGATTTTTGCTATGCCACCACTTCATAAGAATAAATTATTATGGGGTTGTAAAAGAATGAACTAGAACAAATCACTCATAATTGGTGCATGTTGATTCGGTGCTCAGAACAATTACGCTGAGAAATAGACTGAGCTACAACTAAAATAAATAACTTTCTGATCATTATATAACACACAAACAATATACTTCTAAGTACAATATCATGCTACCTATCAAAATTTACTCTTAAATAGAATATATATTTACATTATGCTGCTCTTCCCATTTCTCCCGCTGATTTACAGCTGTTAATGTAGCAAATCCTGTAAGTTTGCATTGCTCTTGGCTAGTGATGAGTACATTTGAGGCCGAAAGACTGTAGAAGAGGGATGGAGGCTGAAATAATATAAATAATTATCATTTCATACAATTATGAATAAAGGAAAATAATATTAGCAACTACTTAAACATATGTATGTAAACTTGGTACTGCAATCCTAGTAATATTGTTATAAGGTGAACCTGTAATCAATCCTATGAATTGGCTAGCTGACCTTATCTTGTGGATATATATATATATATATATATATATATATGGAAATAATATTGTAGATAAACATTGTATATAACAACTATCTAAAACTAATTATGGGTACTCACCATCATCTCCAAAACTGATTTAATTCCTCTAATTATTTGATGTATAAAGTTCATTATTTTCGGAAGATCATAAGGTTTCTTCATATTGTAATAAGAATTATCTGTTTGTTCTTTTAGATACATTTGAAGATTGCCACAGGAAACCTTCTCCATTAAAAGATATTTGTTATCTGTAAGTAATTTGTTTTAACTATTAGTATCACAGGGATTGAAACCCAGACCTAATGACCTGGATACAGGACTCTACACACTGGATTGTTTTAGTTTTGAAGTTTTAGTATATTGTAACAGTGTTTAAAAAGTATTAACTTGTGTTTCTGGACAAATGTCAATTTAATAATCATGATTTTGGAAAGATAAGGGAAGAAGTATTCATACCTTGTGACATTCCAAAACAGGCAATAGTATAATCATTACTTCTAAGTTTACACATAGCAACACCTTGTTCTCTGAGATACTGCTTATAGAAAATATTTGAGTCTACAACAAAATTGTTGAAAATGTATTAACATATTGTTTACTGCAAATACGAAATGAAAAAACTAGATTTACTTAGATTGATGTCTAGATTTACTCAGATAAGTAAATAGTATTTATTGGTTGATAGATGTTCATTAAATAAATGGGAAATTGCTTATAAAAATATTAATGTATCCATTAAATATAAATGTATATTAAACATCCAACGATACAGTTGAAGATAAATCTTACTTTTAACTTCTTTAATAATTATGTCAAATGACAAATTCTCCTCAGTCTTAAGTTGTCCATTTCTAATGTCATAAAACTCTCCAGATATTATTAATGATTGTAATATAATGTCAGAGTTTGTAATCTCAGTCAATTCAGGTTTAGTCAGCAATTGATAAACTGATGATATCTGTTGGTAATGTAAATTTAGATATTAACATATAAGATAATTATATATATATATATATATATATATATATTCACTTAAAATCTATGCATATTACGAGGAAATATGTAAATCATTTCTTACAAAAATATATTGTGTTACTTATTATTCATACTTGTGAATGTTGTCTTTGTGACATTTCAAGAGTCTCATATGATTCCAATTCTCTTTGTTCGTGTTTTTGCTTGTTCTGTTTCCTTATATTTGATTTCTTATTACTAGCTGAATATGAATAAACAGTTAAATGTTAATATGTTAAAATGAATAAATGTTAAATCTATTGGTAAACAATAACATATATGTCTACATTTATCTGGTAGTGAGGTTATTTACAGAAATCTTGGCCAAAGGTTCAAACCCTATTTATAATTCCTGTTTCATTCATCATAGATAAGAAATGAACTTAACCTTGACTCCTGAAAATAAAGTAAAAACACATAAACCAGCCTGAAATATATAATAACACAAGAAAGAATATATATGTATAGAATAGTACGACTGTAAAACTGTATACAATCATAAAATGAATGGTAAGAAGTGTTCATTTTGACAGCTGATAGTAAACTGTGCAAATCCAGACCAAGGTTATGTCCAGTAAAATAAGCTCATTTGACTCTTTCATAGGAGAAAATACAAGCATTCTCCCATAAATGATTTTCCAGAAAAATGACTACAATTAATATTCGATCAATATAATAGGAATTCCTCAAAGGGTTTTAGCTACCATGACTTTGGTGAAGTGATCAATAAAGATCCAACAAATACATAAAGTGTACACATGCCAATTATCAATCTAAGGAATTTTAGCTCCCAAAGAAGATCACAGACAACTTGAGCTAACAAGGGATAAACAGGAAAAGAAACTAAATGCTTTTATAAAAAGAAAATAACACATTGCAAGAAGAATAACAGCAGTGTTTCCTTGAGTCATTAGACCATGACAGATAACAACACAGGTCTAAGTGAAGATAAATTAATAACTTTATATAAATAAATATCAGTCACTACATATAATTGAAAATACACTATACTCTAATTCTCATTAGGCATGTGACACAGTAATAGCATCTCTACAAAAAACTCAATACATATCGTGGTCTTAAATGTGCCTGGCCCTGGCTGTTAAAACTAACACTTCATAAAACCACTGATAGGAAAAAGTTCTTAGAGTCTATGAATAAACTAAAACACCCGGAACCCATCTCTCAAAAGTTAACATAAAAAAGATACTCTTCCGGGAATCCGAAAAGAAAGACTGTTTAACAGAGAAAAGTGAGAAAGAGAAAACCTGATATCTAAGGACGATCCATCTCCTATGATTAGAAAGCAAACTCTTTGAAGGTAGATGATATTATAATTGATTCCTTTAGACCATAATTTTTCTGAAATGTTTTGGTTAAGTCATCAATCTCCTTCTTTTTAAAGAACATTCATCATGACACATAAAAATCGAATAATCCAACATTTTAAATATAATCAACAAACATAATATTGTGCACATGAGTGAACTGAAACATACGATTACAATATATTTGCAGCAAAATTATCAGCAGACAGACATGGGATCAATTCAATTGATTATTTAAAACAAATGGAATTGGAATTGAGAAATTTTAAATTTTTTAAAATTTATTAATAAAACCTCCAAATAGGAGAGGATACAATACACTGCACAAAAATGCTGAAGAAACACACAATAAAATATATCTCAAACCGTTTACAGTTTACACTATTAAAAAGGACACAAAATTAAATTGAGCATGTAAGGTTTATAAAATCCGTTGACTAAACTTTATTTTACACTGTCGACTAGGCCATCGTTTTTTACAGGTTTACATTGTCTTTTGACTTGACTAGAATATGTATCATCATATAAGTACCTAATCATTGACACATCGTCATTTTTACATTGTACCATTGTTCGGCCAGCAATGATGTTCCTATCAGATTGTCTCAGTGATAGTATATAACAATAGAATTTTAGTCCTTTCGCTTCATTTCGAATAAGTGATTTCATTACATCCCTCTGACTTTCTCCTATGAACTGGGATATTCTTGTAATATTCATAGCTTGTAATATGGGTGTATTCCTACAATATGATTTAATGACAAGGGCAGCCTTCAACAATTTAGTTTGACACTTCTCAAGTGATTCGATTGTTTTTTTGGACATATTCATGCATGATACTCCGCATGTAAGCACAGGTCTGAGTGCTGTCATCCACAAATAGCGTATCGTGTCAGGATTTGTACCACGCATACACAGGCCTACACCTTGGAAAGCATAAAGACTCTACGACAGGCACTGATGCAGGATTCGGCTTGATGGAATGGATTATCCGAAATAACTGTCCCGAGGTATTGGATTCTGTCAGTCTCTGCTAATTTGCAACCACCGAGAAACCATCTAGTTTGTTAGGCTTTTCGTCCAAATGTGTCATACTGTGTCTTGGTGGCGTTAAACCAAAGTCCATGCGAAACAATATAATTATTTGCACAGTTAATCAGCTTCTGGGCTCCTGTCATACTAGTACTTGTCAGTATCAAATCATCAGCATAACAAAATATGTTATATGACACATCATTAATAAAAATTCCTCTAACTGTACAATTTAAAATGTTGATAAGGAATTGAAGTTTCCTACAAAACAATTAAATCCACAAATTAATATTTACCATTTTTACAACGTTAACTCTCACATGTGGTGTTACCAATATACTAGAACCAAAATGATCCAGAACTTTGGTTCCTTATATATATATATATATATATATATATATATATATATATCAGATACATACACTGGTGTGCACCCCACATGAGCATTTAACCAATTAAATGCTCTGGATACAGTGGGCTCTGAAATGGGAAAGTGTTGAATAACTTCATTCTTACTTAGTGAACAAAACAAGTGAATATTGACTCATTAAACCAACAATCACATTTAGCAGTGTAAACAGAACAATATTCCGGGATAATCTTGTACTAAGAGAAAATGTATGAAACTTTACAAAGGAGAATGAAATTAATACAGTACATAACTGGCTTTTGGACACTATCTGAGAAGAAACAAGACAAACAATAAAACATTCCCAGGTCACTAGCTTCCAGATTACCTCGGGGAAGCAAATAACAGATGGAATAATATTCTCTTGAACATTGATGATAAATTGTTATGGAAGTAAATTAAATAGAAGGGGGAACTTTTGATTCTCCAAACATTAATGTCGAAAAACCAAACAATTCTTAATTCTGGGCAATGTTTATGCTTCTCTAAATCCTCAGGACACCATAAAATATCAAGAATGCACACTATCACCAAATACTCACCCCCTCCTTGATAACCCAGTTGAGGTCAGTTGGTATACCACCAGGTGTCTTGAAATCATAACCTGATGGCTGACTCATCTTTCTTTCCTTATTGAACTAATCTTATCGTCTTTAGTCATTATCCAATGAAATGAGCTGTGTTGAAGGTTTTTACGATTTTCAAGAAAAGGTGATACACAAAATTAAACCAGAATAATTGTTCTATCTGCTATCCCCAAATCTTATGATATGTTATTGAGCACTATGTTTACATTGTAGTTTAAACCCTATCGACAGCAAACTGAAACTTTATCCAAATTCCAAATTTATCAGTTCCAATTCGAATTCAGGTTTTTTTCAGACTCTTTTTTTACCTAATACTTTTTACCATGAGTAGATGTTCCGAGTACCTACTTGGTATACCTACTCCAAGTAGTTTATATTCCAAGTAGGATTGTCATGGAAGAAATATTTCTTAATTAAAAAATTAAACAGTAAATTAATTTGTCGATTTAAATTTGTTTGCCCTTTCTAAACATTGAACGAGGATAAATTCCTAAATAGCAATATCTCTATATATATTACAGATATGCTATATGGTGGTGACACAGTGTTGTGGAGGGAACCCACAGTATCCAGATCATTTTAATTGGTTAAATGCTCACGTGGGGTGCCATGGTCAGTGTGGATATCTGATATATATATATATATATATATATATATATAGAGAGAGAGAGAGAGAGAAGAGAGAACCATTGATCAACATAGAGGCTGTGCTGATTAAGCGACAGCCTGGGGATTCTCCCCAAACAACTAAACTAAACCATCTGGATCAATTTGGTTCCAGTATATTGGTATTACCACATGTAAGTGTTAACATGGTAAAAAATTGCAAAAGCCTAACCACAAGGCGCTTTTAGCTAAAGATAAATTTGATGATATGAAGAGGTGGATCATAGTTTTGGGAGCATCCCCATGTAAAAACACCTTTACTACAATTTTATCCAGTAACACCAATGACACATTTTCTGCTACGATCAAGTTATAAGTAGATTTAACACAAAATATATTTGTAATTTAGCTTAGCAAGTTATGGTTTTCTGATTGTTAGATTTTATATTTCTTTATTTAAACAAAATAAACATTAATTAAAACACAACATCTTTGTTGATTTTGTAATGTGAAAAGATACCCAAATAAAAATGGCCCAGATATTGATTTGATATATAATATAGTCATTGTTATAATATAAATGGAAATCTTATTTCGTTTTAATAATTATAACATACAATTAATACAAACAAAATAACTCCTAAACTATAATCTGTCTGTGAGATCCTTTTAAGATAACATACAGTATAAGTGAATGACTAAGTCAGTAAACAAATGGGTGAGGGAGTGTGTAAATTTCATTAATTATCCATATATCTGTTTCAGGTTCTAATGATTAAAGGACATATAATAACAATATCTGCCACAAATACCTTTACAGATTCTACCTCTTCTCCATAATAAAGTAATAATGGTAACAATCCCAGCAGTCACCAGAACACCAAATGTACTTCCTATTATGGTAATGACTGGAAGTCCTTTGTCAAGTAAACCTGTAAATGAATATTGTTGAAATAATAAATTGTACATTTACTGGACATGCCTTTATAATATATGACATAAAACACACACACACACACACACACACACACACACACACACACACACACACACACACACACACACACACACACACACACACACACACACACACACACACACACACACACACACCTTACCTAAAGCTATTTGTTCCAGTATTACATCTTGTCTATCATATAATGTGAAGATAAGCCTATATCCATTAGTGTATCCCTCTGGTAGTAATATTATATAAGGTTGTATCTCTGGTGATGTAATGTTAATTGTTGATTGACACACATTGTCATCTGATACACAAACATCTATCAGGATATTAGTTACTGAATCCAGATTGGTGATAGGCCATGTGATCTCTGCTTTGTCATCAATATAACTAATATATGGTTTACTGCCTTGGAACTGTGGCAATGCTAAATTTATATTAAAAATAAATTAAACAGTTACTGATTATCTTAAAACATGTAAAGATGTATCCATATTATAACAAACAAAAAAAGGTTAATAATATTTTAGTTAGTAAAAGCTATCATAAGATGACCTACGTTTTATCTGAGCCATCACAGAAGATCCTGTCACATTAGATATACTATTTATGGCACCAACATGGATGATATATTTGTGACCAGGAAGAAGACCTTGTTTTGTTGTCAGTTTATACTCAAAGAGACCACCTTGACCTTTAGTTGTGTCTGGTATATTGTTTACAATAAACCAATCAGAAGTTTCTCTATCAAAAACATTTAACCAGAATGTTTGATCAGGTCCTCCATCAAATCCTGCTGTCCATTCTAGATATATACTGACTGCTGTAATGTAGATTATCTTAATATCTCTTGGTGTAACTGGAGGTCCTGGATATGATAAAGTGTTTATATATTATAAAAAGTTTAAATATGCCATTAATCTATTACTAGTTTTTATAAGATCTAAATAATAAACTCTCCTTAAAAATATAAAAGTAGCAGACATATTCAGTTTATAATGAGTTTTTAAATGTTTACATATGAACTTACTCTATGCATGTAAAACAGTTAATATTTTCAATTTAACCAATTCTCAATTTCTATAAGGTAGCATGATATATTTATATGGTTTCTTGGGAGATTAAATAGTCAAATACACATATAAAAATGGTTACTTTCAAAGGATAGTCAGATAATAGTATATTTACCTTCAATAATGATACTAATCACATAATTGTCAGATTTTTAATGGGAAACAGGAGTAATTAATATTAAACACCTCTGTACATTACTTAATCCTTGATTTTTATTTTTAGCAAAATGTTTATATTGTTTAGTTCTATTAAACTCTTCTGGATTTAAACATCTAATGTTTAATTTGGTTCAAAATTAAATTAGATCAGAAGTTTTAACTTTTAAAGTTTAATGCTAATATAGAACCGCTACATTTACCTAAACTATTATTTATTTACATAAGAACAGGATAAAATAAATACATTTAAATTCTTACCAGACCTATTATTTACAAAGATGGAGATATATACAATGTAACATATTCATAATTATATATAAAGTATAATATGTTTGTTACTAGTAGCAGTATGACAAAATATAGAACATCATTATCTTCAAGTAGTTTAATTATCCAGACATTATGTCACTGAACATCACAAATTATATATGACTATGACTTACCTTCTGGTAGTAGACTAATGACATGAGTCAGTTGTTGAACATTAAATTTATTCTTTACTTGTAGTGTGTAGGTACCATAGTGACTCTCAAGTATTTTGGTAATCATCAACATGACATATTTCTTAAATGGATGATTTGTATCTTTTACTGATGTCAATACTCCATTAGGTAGACCATTAATCATGTAATCACTCTCACTAGATTTAAATCTCCAATTACTGTCAGTGAGTTGTGTGAAAGGATTAGCAGTCAGACAGATGGATATTGTCATATTAACATGTAAAGGTAATCCAATATTTGTTGGTGATGTCTCACAAAGACTATATCCTCCTGAAGTAAAATGATATAATCTGATAACTTGATAATAAACTAGTTAATATATATATGATGGACTTAATATTTGTTTTATAATAAATCATCCGGAATATGCTGATTTTTATAGTGTCAAGAGCTTCACACTTATTGACTCTTTACAGTCATCAGGAAGGTATATACGTTGCAACTTTGTTACAATATGTTTTTATTTTTGGATTCTAATAATTAATTTATATAATAATTAAAAAACATAAGAAAAGTTGATATTATATAGTTATTATTAGTATATAATTGTATGTGTGTGCAGAGGGGGGCTTGTGTGCATGTCTGTGTGTGTAATTTCAATGTTTTCGTATAGCAGTTTATCTTTATCACACACATCATCCAGTAATTAGTATTCTTACCTTTAATATAAAGTGTCATCTGTTGTGTCACACCTGTCATTGATCTGATTCCATTAGTAGCAGAACATTGATACACACCAGAATCTAATACATGTATCTTGTTAAATGTGTATAAAGCTTGTTGTGTATCACTGACAGATACAATAATATCTGATGTATTGATATTAGTTAATGTGATATTAGAATTAGGTCTACTGGATACTTCACATGCTATTTTGAATGTAGATCCCTGGATTATATCATCTGATTGAGGTTGAAAAGAGATGATCTCTGGAATAACTGTAAATAACAAAATATTAAAAAGAATCACACAATCATTTAAACACACACACACACACACACACACACACACACACACACATATATATATATATACACACACACACATATTACTTACAATTTACTGTTAGCTTAAGATATTTCTTCAATCCTGTTTTATTATGTTTGTTCCAAGCCACACAAACAAAAGATACATCATCTAATTTCTGTACAGGATTTAGATCCAGAATTTTACTATTTTCAACAACAGATCCATCAGTCTTCACCCATTTATAACTACAGCTAGGCCTACAGGTGGCAGCACAAGCTATTATTATCCTATCCACATCAGCTACAGCTGTTAATGTATCACTTTTGTTGAACTCAATCTGATATGGAGCATCTATAAATATAAAATTAACAATTTATATATAATTGGTTATGTAATGTAATCCAAATATATCAAAGGGACTAACTGGATAAGTAGTAATTGCCAAGCTTCAATTGAAGATTAAATATCACTCAATGTATTGCAGGTCTTTAAAGATATACGCACTTGACTATTATCAGCATATAACTTTATTAAATCTTTAATGTTATGCCATTTAATAATTTAATTTGTTTATACTAAAAGTAAAACAGATCCCCGTAGTACACCAAAATGAAGACCTGAATCTGATGATTTTTGTATCCTTGACTGAAACAGACTGAGTTATGTAGATGAGGTATGACCTTAATCTGATAATTGTCATTAAAGTCCATTATGCTCTATTATTGACAGTATCTGTGTTGTGCATATTCTTAATGGTCAACTTGCTCTGGAGATTATTGTAGATACAGCTATGGCTAAATCTCTCTATATTGTAAGAACTGGAAGTATTATGCTGTAATATGTTACATTAAACTTCGTCTTATTTCGCATCCTAATGAATAAAATTTCAATATAATTAATCACAATTTGATAAAATAAAACATATTAAAGCTGATGTAAAGACTAAGAGGTACCCTTAAATTTGTCCATCTAGGTGTCCAAACAATCATGGTCACCTACCCCATAATGATGAGTACGGAATACAACCATCCTAAGACAAAATACATCATTAAATAATAGGTGCTATCTAGTTTTCATCTGTAATATACCCTAACTCAATACACCCTCAACAAAACCAACACATCAGGTGTAAGATGTGGTACATTACTGACACTCCAATTATCACCAATATCCCTCTCAAGGATTGAATGGCTTGTAATGGATTGGAGTTAGAACCTTATATCAGGATCTCGGTCTAGTCGATCATTGATGGTACTGGGCTAACTTATGTTGACAAACTGGACAGGAACTCTCGGTTGTTACATCAAGCTCTCTCATCTTTATCCCTGCCATACGTTCAAATACATAGCTAACAACAGGAAGTAAAGTGGTGAGTCTGGCCTTCTCTCTCGAATAACATCTAGGTATATCAGCTAGCTTACATGGACGAGTAAAACCAAGTAATGGTATGCCAGGTGACGGTGAGAAATTTCAGAAGGGGGCAGCGTGCGTACAAGTCAGCAGCACACATGGTGGGAAATACTAGAATTGTGAATATGTCAGTAATGCCGAGATAAAGTTGGCATGTGGTAATATAATATATATTTGATGTATTAGTGGTGCTTCCCTGGTTTCCTGTAAAACTATGTCCTCGTCGTAAATGTTCGTATTTAGTGGGTTTTGGTTGTACGACGAAGTAAACGATAAAAAAGTGATATTTTACTATGTAGTTAAGCACTACGTCGCAACTGGTCGAGCTAAGCCGTAACGACTAGTTTTTGGTCGTGCGACGTCGCCACAAGTAGTATTTTGTCGTAAAAGGTAGTATTTTGATAATACGATGTCGTAACAAGTTGTGTTAAGTTGTAACAAGTAGTTTTTGGTTGTGTAAAGTTGCAATAGTAAATTTCATACACACACACACACAAATATATATATATATATATATATATATATGGAAGGTTTTCTTTTAGACTTGATGGTGTTTAAATTACGTAGTAATTACTACAATATATAATATGTATTGGTCATCTACTCAGAAGCACATGATGTTTAAATTGATGGTTACTGATGAAATTAATTGTGTTCAATCTTCAAAGCTAACACAAAAGCTGCCACTCGTGTACAATCGGTATCTTTGTCGGTGTCTTTATTACTTCTGATGACATATGTGATATAAGAAGATACAGGTAAAGACAAACCAGATCAAGACAAAATACAATATGATCTATAGCCCTTTTATTATCAACCACTTGAAACCCATTTTTCATGACAACATATTTTGATGTGGATGAAAAAAGGCCAACATTTGAACTCTAACAACCATACTTTTTCATGATACCTCTGATTGTCTAATCATCTGACCCTGAGTAAGTAGAATATCATTTTAAAATATAGTTTGCCAAGTTTTCGCCAACTACTGTGGTCTCTCTTCTAGCAGAAACTTCTATTTTCGTGGGGTCCAGGACAAAGCCCCCGTCTTTTGACCCTTTTCCCCTTGGTCATTGCTACATAACCTTACAAAGTTTGATTTCTACAATTGAAATTTTGATCATTGTACAATAAACTTATTTTGTTGTGTTATATTTTTTTCATTTGCTGTGGTTCATAAAAAATGATAAAGATAAATAAATAGGTTTATGATTAATTTAATATAATAATGATAATATACAAATTGGTAGATATATTTTACAAGATATCGCCCCTTATGTTATTACACTCTGGTCTGTTACACTTCATATTTCTGATCAAGGTATCATCATAATTGCAATTGTTGATGACAGACAAAGATATAAGAGAATAGTCACCAAACAATTAAAAAAGAAGCCACTGATGAAAGCTATAATATATACAAGTAGATAAATATTTCGATTTTATTTTGTTTAATTTACACTCACAATCACTAAAGTCACTAATGGGACAAAGTAACAAAAAGGCTAAAGACTGAAAGAGCAAAAGACCTATGGAAATAAAGACCAGGGGGCCCTTGTGTGTAGACCCGTGGTCTAAACGTACTACATCCATTCTGCGCACGATTTTCACACACGAGCTCGGCTCCGTTATAGAAGTACATTATAACTGCCAGTGCTAAAGATACGCATATCTATATTTGCTAAGGACAATTTGTAAATTGAATACTGAAATATCTTTCAGTACATTGCTTCAACCACTAATTTCGCCATTATATATGAAAAAAACAGATGGGTGCGCATGTCCACCTATGGTTAGGACGCCAGTCTAAAGATACGACTCAGGTACACATAGACACTTCCTTTCCTGAAGCCATATATTAAGCTTAAAAGTAACACTGTATAGAGCGAGAACTCGCTTTTTACTTCGCTGAGTTAATATTTGCCAACTCATAGATGTAATAAGAGCAGTCCTATGATTAGACAAAGAAAAAGACAGGTGTGTGTTTGTGTAGGGGGGGGGTCAGTTCCTTCACCAAAACAGATTTTACAGATTATAGATCTAAATTCCACAAATACTTATACAATTATTATTAAAACAATATCCTATTGTTACAACCTTAGAATGCTTATTCGAACTAGATTTGAACTACAATTTGATATGGAGAAATTCGAACAATACTTCAGGGTGACCAGATAATCTAAAATCCCGGCAAATTGTTCGGGAAACACCTACACCTGACGTCATATTCTAGATTCCCCCGTCCGGTTTTAATTTTTTGCCGTACGAATCTCAGGAGCGATTCAGTTTGCCGTATCCGCATCGATACACAACAGCAGGACAAATCGCATGCCGCAACCGGACATATGGAATCGCGCTCGCCTGTGTACCTGCAGTTCCATTTTTGCCGTATCTGTATCCGTATGCTGCAAATATATAAAATCTCAACTTCAAGCTTCTATTATTGACCTGAAAGAAAACTAGAGCAAGCAGTCAGTGCTGTTTGAATGGGCCGCCATGACCAAATAGCGCTGACTTCCGGTAGTGGCAAAAAGCAACTTTGAAGCAACACTTTGAGTTTTGAATCTATGAATAGGGACATGTATTGTGATGTGGTCATTATAATGTTGTGTGTACAGACAATCTGTATTATTGTTGTCCTATTATATGCCATGAAATATGTAAATGTCGTTTAATGAAGTACGTAGATCATTGACCTATGGTCTCTATTATCTCAAAACTGGAGTGTATTCTGTTTGGCAACTTTCATTAAAGGGGTCTGTCGATCTCGGCCCATGTCGACCTCGGCCCACGTATATCTCGGCCCAGGTATTCCAAGCGTTTAACATTAAAATAGTTACTCATACAATAATGTCAATGGGCCGAGATCGACTGCGCCAAGATCGACTTGGCTGAAGTGACCAGCTTTGATGGATCGGTTTTGATTAATCCTAATAAGCCTGAAGCATGATGACGTCACAAACCAAAACAAACCAGCCGCCCTTTGCACTGTGGGATTTATAGGGGGGTCCGCTGAGCGATAATACCGTAATATTCCCGCCATTTTAACCGTAAACGTCAATGTTCCGGATCTGTTATAATCATGCCAAAAACTAACTTCTGTTATTACCCGAATAATTTGGAAAATATTTCTTGACTTAATTTTTTTATTGCATTAAATATTGCATTAAATAATGTGGTTGATTGATTAATTTAGGCAACATCTTTTGGATTTTTAAAATACTACAATAGTTGCTTGGTTGGATAATAGCTTCGTATTTGAATTAAAAAAATTTCTTTTCTTCAAAATGTTTGCAGATTACTAACTTTTTACTTGATTAATGTTTTTATTAAAACACTTTTTCTGCAGGAACATTCTTACACGTGTGTTTTCTAACTTGCATAGACAAGTAGTAATGTTTTTTTTTCTGGTAGTTAATGACTTGTCTAAATAATTAGCTACATTGTTAATGCATGAGTATTCTTTGATCTCAAGTGATATAGTATCTATTTTAGACTACGTTAAACATGTCTAGTATTTATAGAGTATTGTGCCATCTGCCTTGTCTGAGTTGTGTTTGTATGTGCATTTCGTGTTTCATCAGATACTGATACTAATCGTATTTAGTCATCTTATTTTATCATGAGCTGTGCTTGGTATTACAATGGAATCATACTCATTATATATTATTTAATTATAATTGGCCGTTGATCCTGTGATATTTAATATATGCCCGACATATAATATTATACTAATATTATGTATTAGTTAATTAGTTAGTTTAATTCATTGTGCACACTTATCTAACAGTACTAACAAGTACACACCATCATGTCTACGTCACAGTTCACAACTGAAGAGAAGGAACGCATTATTAATATGTTTGAGTCATTGGACGTGAAACTTAAGTTGTATGATCAGGATGACTTAGAAAGGTGGATTGATGATTACCTGGCTACCAAATGACAGTCTCACATGGCATCGTTAATGATGAGTCAAACGGTATATCAGATGAGCCACAACATAGAAGAACTATTCTACAGAAGCCTAAGATTACCACTTTCTGTGGAAATGATGATTCCAAGGGCAATTCCTTCTTTGCTTGGAAATATGAGGTGGACACATTGCTACGAGAGGGCATGTACACCGAGCTTGATTTATAAATTGCAGCAAATATGTCTGCGTGGTGGTGCTTCTGATGTAGTTAGGCGAATGGGCGTACATGCCGATCTTGGTGCAATCATGTACAAGCTCAATTGTATATATGGAGTGGTTGAGGATTCTGACTGTATATTGAAGCAGTTATATGGTGCCACACAACGACCAGGAGAGAGCATAGCTAGGGTGGGTTGTCGGTTGGAGAATTTGCTCGACTGGACCAACAAACAGGATCCGATCCATGATAGATCAGTATATGACATGTTACTGAACAAATTCTGGAGCGGACTCCGAACTCAGTTGAGAGGGCTTCTCACGGTAAAGCTGTCAGAGTACATACGTTATTATTTATCTGTTACTCATTGAAGTCAGAATGATTGAGAGTGAGAGTGACAAGACAAAATATATAAATACAGGTCACGTCAAGTTTCAGTAAAGTACTCCAAGACACACCTGGACACCCAGTGGCAGACCCAGATTCAACGGTATACCAAAACCTGAAATAATTTGTCACAGGCGTACCCAGCCTGGACAAATCGCCACTGGATGCCGGGTGGACTTGGAATCTGTGCATGCAAGGATCTACGTAGGTGCAAATCTTATGGCAGACCCGAAACTGAAAGTTAAACGACCTAATTTAGTTGAACGTTCCAATTAATGATTTTATTGTAAGAGCATTGCTTGATACTGGCTCAAATATTTCAATAATATCGCATGCTAAGTATTGTGAATATTTTAGTACTGTCTCTCTTAATTCTTTACATACTTTTAAACAGAGACACAAATATTCCACACAATGTATAAGGAAGTGCGGGATCATCTGCCAAAGTTATTATATATCGGGATCATCCTGAAGAGTGCCAGCCCATGGGCATCAAACGTTGTCTTAGTACGTAAAACAGACTAACATTTAAGGCTATTTGTTGACTTTAGACAGCTTAATAAAAACACCACTGTCAAAGATGCATACGCCGTGCCCAGGGTTGAAGACCTCATCGAAGGCCTCGGTCGTAAGACATATTACTCTGTGTTAGACATGGAAATGGGATATCACCAGGTAGATATCGAGCAAAAGGCATAAGCATTATACAACTTTCATTGATGGAATATACACGCCTACCGTTTGGTTTATCGAATGCCCCGGCCATGTATCAAGGCCTCGTGGAAAATTGCCTGAGTGATTTGATATTTTGTGAGCAATAGGTATGTCATATTTATTTAGATGATGTTATTATAGCGTCAAAATCCTATGAGAAACACATTATATGGTTAGAAATGGTTTTCAGGAAAATAAGTGATGCTGGTTTGAAGTTATCCCATAAGAAATATTTGTTAAGTAAAGTATGCTGGTCATGTTGTTTGAACGCCTGGTTTCGAGACGGATACAGACAGAGCATATCACGAAGATCTCTCGTTGCCCAACTCCCAAGAATGTAGATGAAGTTCGTACTTTTCTGTGTTTCACCTCATACTATAGACGTTTTGTCAAAGAATTTGTTAGCATAGCTAAGCCGTTGAATCAATTAATAACTGGTCCTAATGAGAAGAAACATTTTCGACAGCCAAGTCCAAGAACTCGTTTAGAATTGATTTTGACAACTCCTCCCATTTTGGCCTATCCTGGGTACGCCAAATCTTTCATATTGCACACGGATGCGAGCATAAATGGATTAGGTGCAGTGTTATATCATATTTTGATAGAGTAGATCGTGTCATTTCATATACTTCAAGAGGACATAACGTTGCTGAGCAGCGTTACTCAGTTCATAAGTTGGAGTTTTTATCTTTGATGTGAGCAGTTGCTTCAAAGTTTCACGATTATTTGTATGGCAACAAGTTCATTGTGTTCACAGACAATAACCCAATTACACATATCTTGGAGAAAGCCATGTTAGACGCAACTATACATTGATGGATAGCCTCACTTGGTGCATATGACTTCACTATCAAATAGCGGACAGGTACGTCTAATCAGGACGCGTATAGCCTGTCCAGAATGCGTCAAACTGGTGATATTCACGGAGTAAGTACAGACAGTATCAAGGCTTTGTGTCAAAGTCATAGTTTCAGTCCGTGTGTCACCTGATTATCACTGACTGCAGAATCACTTAGTGGTAATAAGCTTAATGAGGACATAGTTCCACGAGATTGGAGACGGATACAGTCAAATGATCGATTAGTAAACTTATTTTCTCGTTTTCAGGTTAGTACATGTATAAGTAAGATTTTACTCCGTGAATTTAACAAGTTGGTGATAAAGCGTAGTGTTTATTATACTCGTGCTCACGCTGACATGGGAAATTTGGTACGCGACAAGACTTTGGCAATTTTGAGAGAACGAGTGTATTGGCCCAATATGAGCAATGATGTTGACCAATACCTGAAGTCTTGTGATCGGTGTATCAAGCGAACAATGCCCACTGATATCCGCGTTCCACTAGTTAGTATTACGTCGCCACAACCAATTGAGTTAGTTTTCATAGCTTATCTTTCGTTGGAAATGTCAAAGGGTGGCTATGAGCATTTGTTAGTCATCACTGATCATTTAACAAAATACGCAGTTGCTGTATCGATAAAGAATCAAACAGATATTGTGACAACAGAAGCCCTATTCAGTCATGTCATCGTTCACTACGGATTTATGAAACGATTACACAGTGATCAAGATGCTCAGTTCGAAAGTGGTGTCATTAATGAGTTGTGTAAACTAGCCGGCATTACGAAGTTACGAACTGCTCCTTATAATCCGAGTTGCAATGGAATTACGGAACGCCTGAACTGTTGTACTCTTCTGAACATGCTTGACATCGTGCTAGGCATTGTTTCTGACGAACCAACCGAACAAGAATATGGCAGTTATGTAAGTAACCCCCGTGACAATCTCACGAGGGCGTATGACCTGGCTATTCGTAATAGCGGTACCTCCCAACAACGCCAGAATAGTAATCATGATATACATGCTCCAGCTCCTGTGTCGAACGTAGGTGACCGTGTTTTGGTTAAGGTGCTAGCTGTAAACGGAAAAAGCTAAATAGCTGACTGTTGGGAAGAACACCCATATGTTGTCCTAGAGCAAGTTAATTCCGACATTCCCGTTTATCGTGTCCAACGGGAAAATGGTTAGGGTTTTGTTCGTACATTACACAGGAAGCACTTACTGCCTATTGCATCACTGCCGGTCTTCAAGTTTGAAGGGGAGGATATACCTGTGATGAATGACAGGTCAGTAGTTGAAGAACGGACAGCTTCAAATTACACTATTGCAATCGAATCAGTAACTTCTCATACTAGCGATAGTGAGGACCGTCACTCCTGAAACTGAGTTAGCCCAAAATGACATTCCTGAACAAGATATTGACCCAGAGCCACAGTCATTGGATGATGCTCCTGAACTTGTTCCTAGACGTAGTCTACGGAACAGTGTCGCACAGAATCACGAACGGAGGCCAACACCAGTTCCCAGACACAGTCTAAGGAACAGGATTGCTCCAGATCGTTATGGCGAGTGGTCTAAAGCACATGTCGCCACTGTCACATCGCACACAGAACTCTGACCGAGCCAGTTTAGCTTTATTAATTCGCATGAGGTGTTGGGGTTGTTCATAGAAAAGTTTTTAGATACAAAAGCAACAAACTAAAATATCAAAAAAATGTCGTTGCATTTAATACCGACTAACGCTCAATTTGGTTCTATTCGTGAATATGAGATAAAACGTCAATACTGCATAACATTGTTAGCACGAATGCTCATTGTTTGATTGCAGTTGGGTTATGTGATTAGCATAATCTAGATAGCATGTAAACTTGAAATGCACACCATTAATAAGTTTGATATTATGTTTTGTGCATATATACATGTCTCCTAATGTTTCCAATTGTGCAATAATTCAACTGTTAAATTGTTTCGGTTCATTGTCCATTTTATGTTGGTACAACATTCAATCAAAAGGGGGGAGGATGTAACGGGGTTCATATTTTCAAATTAACCCATTCACATTTCATTTTAGCATCATCATGTATTAAAATATATTTGATAATAATAGTCAGTAATTATGTAATTATACTTAAAATCGGCAGGAGGGACACTGGTAGCTTTGGTCACCTGATCAATGCATTTGATGATAAGGTTGTTTGACTTGAAAAGCTACACAGGTGACAATTGTGAACCGGTAAATATTTTACACAAAACGGAATTCAAATATTTATTTATCTAACTAGTTCACCGTTATAGGTATGTCAAATTATACCATTGCTATATTTAATGTTATATATCATGATTTGTGTAATTCCAGTAATGTATGTTAATTGAATGTATTGTATAAATGGGTCCACCTTTAGTTGGCCATATTGAATCTAGAAACAATCAGTTGACCATATTTGATCTAGAAACAATAATTTGTTTGTATTTATTTATTTGTCGTATATTCATTTGTAATATGAATAGAACTTGATTGTCGATGACGTGTAATATCGTTTCGGCTTTGTGTGTAAAATAGTGTTATCCTAGTTTTAGTTGGTATTTAACTTAGTTCTTTGTCTCTGTATAGGAAGTAGAACGATTAATTCATATACCATATCACATTTCAAATATACGTATAATATATTCATATGTTACATATAATAGTGTGTATAATTTCTTGATTGAGCGCTATTTCTATTCCAGTTAATATTCTCATTGATGTAATCAATTATGTGTTCTAACTATTATTTTATCAAATTACAACGTTCGTAACGTTCTTTTTCTACAGTCAACCCTTTGTTATTCATTGTGTACATATTATATCACCCGCCTTACTGGAAATAAAGAATCTGTAATTTTACAACCGGGTTGTTGTACTACACGACAAACTACAGCCTGCTACACACAGACACACACACACACACACACACACACATATATATATATATATATATATATATTCACCAAAGGGGTCCGTCGTTCTCGTCCCTCGTTGATCTGGGCACATGTCGACCCCGGCCCAGGTATTCCAAACGATTAACATTAAAATAGTTGCTCACACAATAATGTCAATGGGCCGAGATCGACGTGGATATCATAAATATATGTTTATTTCAGCCCATATAGCATTAATGTGTGTATTGTGTCTATGCGTGTTTGTATGTCGCCGATCTCGACCCAAATCAGAAAAGAAAAACGTTCATGTCGCCCAGAACAGACACAGTTCCATGTCGCTACCTTGGCTGTCTTGCAAAGATCCTTGTCTGGGACAAACGCATGACAAGGATCGCCTGTGTTGATCTTGCAAGACAGCAGCGCACGGGGGATGTCATTGTCGAGCTGCGAACACGAGATCTTTCAGACCATTGAGAACACACGTTCATTGTTGGCGTTACTATGTGCAATCACTGACAGCGTCGTCATCACACGTGTGAGCAGTGGAAATCTCACTGCCCCCACAAATGTCTTCTTGCGATCCCTCTCGGCCCAGAACGTGTCGACACGACTGTCACTCGTAACAGCTGGCAGATCGTCATTCGGACTCAATTGATAGTTCTGGAACTCTTCCACGAGATGTTCGATTTCATCATCTACCACAATACTGAAACGAGTAGCCAAATTCCCCACCATCGTTGGACTCCATGTGTCGCACAACTTGGGGTTTGGATTCAACACATGGATATCTTTCACCACTGTGTCGTGAAATGGGAAGATCTTCACCATCTTCTCGACAATGGCAACGTAGAAGTGACGCGCACTCTTGAAAATCCGCGTTCTTGTGCTGTCAGCTAAGTCATCGTTACTGTCTGCCAGCATGGTCCACATAGCCATTACAACAGCGAGGATGTCGGCATCCAGCTGTACAGATCTGTCAGCAAATGACACGTTTTGTCAGATCTGTAGCAGATTTGATGACACGCATCAACACAAATTTCGCGATGAAGAGGTGAAGAAGACGGTTCATCTCCGGGATGATGATGACGATCTGCATTGCATCTGTCTGGAAGGTCGTGTTGAACGCATTCAACGGCCCAATGATGAAAGACAGGAACATGAAGTACGCCTTCATCTCCACACTGGCTAGGTAGTCGGCACATCGCTTCACACGGCCTGGCCATTCACGATCCTCGTGGCTTTCAAAGTAGCTTAGGCGTGCTTCAGGATCTTTAAAGGTGCCACGTCACAAAACTCCAGAAACTCGCGATGTTCTTATTTGTGTTTGGCGCTGTGATTGAAGTGGAAGTACACGACAATCAGCAGCTGTTCCACTGGCATCGGCAGCTGCTTGAGAGCGCACACGTAACAGAAATTTACCAGATGATAGATGTATCCAATGTCGAGGACCTCTGGCTGGACGTTCCTGATCCGGGATTGCACGGAGTTGTGTCGGCCTATCATAACACTGCCGTTATCCGACGAAAACGCGATGAGATTCGTCCAAAGGATTCCTCGTGTACTGAAAGATAATTAAATGACATAAGTTAATAATATCAATGTATTTTCAAAGGATCTCTTGTGTACTGAAAGAAAATAAAGTGACGTAAATAAATAATATCACTGGATATACACTTTACACAGTAACAATAAGAAGCTCATGCAATATGTGAATCAATAAGTCATACGAAAAAGGAAATTTATGTACTTACTAATCAAAACAATTATATTATTGCAATTCAATGACAAAGCTCAGCTAGATATTTAAAATGTTATGAAATGATCGTATTGACTAAATTAAATAATTTACAATTGAAAATAAATCAGTAAATACCAGAAACAGTCCGGTGCCGATATTGTCATTTCGCCACCTTGGTCGTTACCTTTGTCAGCCAGCAATGAAAATGTGTCGTTCTGATACAGCTGGACAACGTTGGCATCAAGACTAAGGGCCAACACTTTCTTGACGATCATGGTGGTCTTCATACAGCCCGATATGAACTTTCCCGCAATATCGCTATCGGGGAACAACTGCTTGGCCAATTTCGTGAAATGATCAGCCACCGAAAATGGAAGATTGTGCTCGGCAACTAATTATGCAAACTTTACTTCAGCGGTTAACACATTGGTCAACAAGTCCTTCGTGGTCGAAGTTACGAATAAGGATTTCATCTGCGGCTGTGTCTTCAAAGTACCTTGACTTCCCGACTTCGAATGGCGAACAACATCGTACTTGCCACCGAATGATAAATTAAAGTTGCACAGCCAATCAAATTAGATTTAAAGCGGCAACCCCAGACACGTTTGTGTATCGATACCTTGTGCAAGAAATACGTAATGATTACGATGCAAGCCCATGCGTGTTTTTCACTTAGGTTTCGTTGAAATTGCGGGAGATCGGGTTTCTCGCGCGGGAGATTTGATGTGATTGCGGGAATCTCCCGCTGAATGCGGAAGACTTAACATGTATAATTCCAATGTTTTATTGTATTGACTGAAACGACTTCCTGCGCCAACATTATTTACACGCACAACTCAAACGCGCCCAGCAACCACGATATCAATGAAACAATGCTAGAACAACTAGAGCCGACATAGACATGATAATTAGAAAGCGTAAAAGCATGTAGACATTCAAGTAACATGTTATTGTTGTACACAAACACACGTATGTTTAATTACGTCAGCCATTTCATTATACATACATAACAAAACCCAGGAATACCACTTTAACTACCAACTAGGTGGGCCGAGATCGATATGGGCCGAGGTCAACGAGGGCCGATATGAGCCTTCATCAAATAGGCCTATAGTAAGATCATTCACACAAAGGTACACTATATGTTAAGCGTTTTAATGAATATCTCCTATAAATAATCAACATTTTTAATAATTAATAACTGTGTTGTTAGGTACAATATGTTCACCCCTTTATTGAGGGTTATGGACTATTTGTTCTCGATATAAAAAGTCTATTCGCCATTTATTGTTATTTGCCCTTAATAAAAGGAACTATTCACCTTTGTTGTGTTATATAATTATATATATATATATATATATATGTGTGTGTGTGTGTGTGTGTGTGTCCGTCTGGAATGGCATATATGTGTCCTGGTCAATTAACACTGTTAGTGCTGCATTACACCAACATTTACAAATAAATTATTAATTAAGTCTGGCACCAACGACTGAACTAAACAATCCAACGACACAACTTGCCATTCTACCAGCTAGTTACGTTACTATATACCAAGAGGCTAACTTAATTAGTGGATATGCAAGCATACGTGATTGCCGACGAAATATTGAAGCGGGTGTAACACGTGCAATATAAAAATTAGCAGACAAAGATCTTTGAATTCTGGAATAATTATGTTGTTAACAAATTGGATGGAAAAGAGATACTCCGTGAGCTCAGCAAGATATACGAACCATACACACATATTTAAACTTCGGCTGTATACCGGTATATGTTTAGCTGCTCTTGTCAACCTATTGTTTTTAAATATTGGTAATAAATTGTATGTTAACTATTTGGTAATACATTGTATTTGATATATTTGACCATAAATTCCATTTTAACTAACTGACAGGCGAATCAAATCGAAGGCGATGGTTAGCGAAGGTGAATATAAAACGGGGCGAAATACAAATGAGGGCGAATAGTCCAGTTCCCTTTATTGTTTTAACATGGTCATACTTCATAGGAACATCCATATCTCACATCTTTCTGCAAATATACTGACCTAGTGGGTCTCTAGTTTGGAACTATTTTGTTAACACCCCATATATATTTTGTTAATACTGTTTATCCATACATTTGAAAATTACCATGTTGGTATTTAATATGTATGAAGATATATTTAGCAATATTTAATCTCTCAATTTTTATTTTTGATAGTCTTTCCATTACATATATTCAGTAACAACCAATTATTGAGATTTTCAGTGTCATGTATCATGATTAGACGTCAGCATACACTTCAAACAGACGCCAAAAACGTTTAGTTTCACCCAGATGCTGGCAGTGTCGCCAACCCACACTATATATGACATGGCACCTCAACAGTATATGAACCAAGGGCCAAATTTAACAAGGGCTGATGTGGAACAAATGCTATCAGAGTATGTCAAGAAATAAGAGGTCTCATCAAGAAACGGTTTTTCTCTTACTTCAACAGAAACAACTCATCAGATCTTCATCACACTAGGTCCATTAATTATCTGACATTGGTGTTGATGTAAATGTGGCTACCAACAATGAGGTTAATGATCAAGAAAGATCAAAACTAAAATCAGTATTGAAAGAACAGACAAAATAAATTAATACTAGTACATCTGGGTTACTATACCTCTTTAGTATTTTTACCACAAAGGAGTTCACACCTATGCCCAAAGATGTAAATGGCCAAATAAAGCTGGGCAGCACTCAACATATTTTTGGATGAAATTATGTTTAATATTTCATTTTTGGTCTTGGTGGCTTGAAATTAATGAAGTGAAAGATGTGGCTAATTTGAGTAATTCTCTATGTGTATGAAAGTATCAAACAATTTCATGTAGTATTGTGGCTGCTGAGACAAACGAAAATTAATAAACTAGTTTTGTCATGTAAGTTTTGCATAAGGCTTGAATTGTTAGATGCTAGCAGAAACATTTTGCATTATAATGGAAAATGTTTAATGGATCTATATTTAAAAGTTTTACAAATGTATTTATCACACTGACTAAAATTTTATTTTCAGGAATAAAATGGCATAAGGTTTAGTTATGGTATTTTAGTGATTTGTTTTGTGCAATTGTTGTAAATGTTTTTGTTTAGTATTCAAATATGAATACTTTGTTTAAAGGCTAATGAATATTTTGTGCAAATGACTTATGAAAATATATTATGATGTAAGAATATTTTAATAAACACATCAGTAATTAGTTACCAGTACTTGTAAAAGAAGTACTGTTTGATATTAGAAGTCAATTCACATCTGCAGTAATGAAGGCAGTGAGTACTAGCCATCAAAAGGTTGACTTCTCCTCCATATCACCCAATCTGCAATGGGCTTGTTGAAATAATTAATGGCGTGTTATAAATATGCTAAAGAAATTGATCTTGGAGAAATCCAAAGACTGGGATAGGTATTTAACACCTTGATTGTTTGCATACAGGGAGGTCCCTCGGCATATCACATGGTTTTCTTCGAGTGGCACAGAGGTTAGGGGTTCTATGCAAATTTTGAAACAGTGTTGGATAACTGAAATTGTGGACAATGAGGTGAAATCTAGCTATAAATATGTTCTTACCTTGCGAATTTCGTATTGAATAAATGTGTGAGTTAGCATGTTTAGAGTTATCAAAAGCTCAAAGTCGGTACAATAAATATTATGATCGGAAAGCGCGTTATCGTGGGTTTTAAATGGGGACAAGGTGTTATTGTTTTCCACTGACAATAATAAGTTACTAGTCCAGTGGATAACAGCTATATTGGATCAATGCTGTAGAATAAATTTGGTGCTGCAATTATTGAAGCTAATGGATCAATTGGTGATCAAAGTGAAAGTACAATAGATAGAATAGATAATAACATCATTTGTTTCAGAGGTGATATGAACACACAGAATGTGGAAGATGTAGTTTTATCTGATACATTAACAGAAAAGCAGAACGATGATAAGTTGCTTATTCTGTTTTTGTACAACGATATATTTTCAGACAATCATGGTGCAACAAAATTGGTAGAACATCACATTGAGCTGACTAGTGAATAACCTGTAAGGTCAAAGATATATCCTTGGCCATTAAGTGTTAGACATGTCATCAACGATGAAATTATTAAAATGTTAGAACTCAATGTGATTGAGAAATCTGAATCGCCATATGGGGCTCTAATTGTTCTTATGAGGAAGAACTATTTTCACATCGATTTTGTCTGGACTACCGCTCCATTAATAAGTTAATCAGACTTGACTCTGAACCAATGACAAAAACTCCCGGAATTTAAGCGAAATGCATAGGGGCAAAGTTATTGTCAAAAATGAACCTTTGTAAAGGATATTGGCAAATCCTTATGGGTGATGAGGATGGTGATAAAAAAAACACATTTCTCAACCCTGAATACTGTTGCTTCCAATTTAATTGTATGTCTTTTGGGCTCGTTGATTTCGCACATTTTGGCTCATACTGAGACGTGCGAAGAGCATATAGAAATATTGTTTGAGTTATTCTCTATATTGCGAAATGCTGGACTCACAGCTAAAGCAAAACACTGTATGTTTGAATTTGATAAATATGATTACATAGGACATTTGGTTGGTACTAATACTGTTGACCTTCAAACTGAAAATATTGACAAGATTCTGAATACCAAGCAACCAAAGACAAACCAATTATTACGTTCATTCAATGGTTTTGCAAGCTGCTACAGGGATCATAATCCATATTTTGCAAGTACCTGTATTATTGCACCATTAACGGATCTTACCAAGAAAGTTAAACAACATATGTAGAATGGACAGAGGGATGTGAACATGTCTTTGAGACACTAAAACAATTATTATCACCGTAACCGGTGGTACAGTTGCCTGATTTGTACAAATAATCGGTGGTGCAATTAAGTAGATACATCAAATATTGGACTTGGTGTTACATTGTTGCAACATCATTGTGGTAAATTGTTACCCGTAGGTTATACCACGATGCTATAACAGTACACGATTCACATTGAGTACGTAAAAGACTCTGAAATGTGATCGCAGATTACTTCAGCCGTTATATTTAAGAAGTTAAGATTAATTAAGTGTTGCTTAGACATGGACATGGGTTGACGTTGGAAACTATCCTTGATATTTTATCAAAGAATGAAAGGTAATTATCGCAATAAGTTCTAATAAGTTTAATGAAGTGTGTATCTTATGCTTGAGTGAGCACTGATCAGTGAGTCTGGGGTTGTGTTGTTCAATGGAGACGAGGCTAGTAATTCAGTAATTTTACCAGGGGTTTCAGAGCTACATGGATGTCACATACTGGAGCTCAAAGAAAATGAATATGTTATAGACTGGCAAGCCAGATAATTTGTTATTTGTAGTTCCCTCGGGACACCTGTATAGGAAGATTGTGCATTTAGATGATCAGTTAGTGTCATCCATTGATGTCTCTATAAGCTAAAGAAAAACAGCATCGAACAAATATGTTGATTCATCAAGGTTATGGACAAAACTATCAGACGCAGAATGATAAAGAATATCTACACATCAATCATCATATTACACGGATTTACAACTTTAGAGACATAGCTATATCTAATTTCATAGTCAGTGGTGTTATCACGATATAACTGAGTTGAAGCATATTAATTATGTCTGGGGTAGAAATGTTTTGAGAAAGTATGTATAATTGTTTTGGGGTTGTTAGGTGCATGTAAAATTATTCGGCTAAATATGTGAATGTTTGGTTTATTAAATCTTTATAATTAGTATTAAAGTATCCTGTTGTTAAATGTGTGAAAGTGAATTGAGCAATAGCAAATAATCAGATGAATCTTCTGACAGTGACAAATGTGAGCATTAGACGGTGATCAAAGTGTGAAGTACAGAGTTGGGAGATGGCCGAGTTATAAAAGAAAAATGTAATTTAAAGCATAGCAATAATCTATGACCGTGAAAAAGTAGTTCATATACAGAGGTGCATGGTCAGGTTACGGGGGGAGCGGGGGTGAAGTTGGGCGTTTGACTATATTATAATCTTACTTAGCTTTAGGCATACCACGAATGACACATTTGGTTACTAAATATATATTCAAACAATTCCATTGTTATTGTTATTAACCTCAGTTATCTCCATAAACACCTGTGCATTCATGGCAAATGCAGTACCTTCTCTTTTGCTCTATGGTAAATATTGATCTCAGAAATGTTCTAAAAAAGAAAGTCGTACAATGGCATCAAAGTCTGTTGTACATTTTCATTTCAAGAACATACCAGAAAGTGCGTCTCGTTCTTACAAAGTAACATGTAAACACTTTAGCATGTTTATATCGGTATTATACGTGTAACTGAGGAAATAGTGATGAAGAATAACATGCTCATCTTTACTAGTACCATACGGAATTGTTTAAAATATAAGATTTGGGGGATTTCTTAATTTTGGATCCAAAGAATATTCAAACTGATTATATTTTATTCAGAAGTTCAGAATATCTCATATTTTCAGTTAAGTGTATTAAATCAATAAAGCTATCACTATAGCTTATTATATGCGTGGTCAAGTCAATTTACACTCAAAGCCAACTGTATCGTTTTGTCATTGTTCTGAAGAAATAGATTAGTAATACTTAATAAAGTAGATTCCAAACTAGAACAATATTGTTTTTGTTTTCTTATATATTATTGTTAAACAGATACTTTTATATATATAATCAATATGCACAAACCGAAATATATAATATAACGTACGTCATTACAACTATATATATAGACTTTTAGACAATTGCAGACCTGAGACATTGACTGCATGTGTGTGTGGGGGGGGTGTCGCGCGCGCTTGGGAACAAGGGTAAGTCACTACATACACACATGTAGTGACTTTTTAAATGATGTTTGTTGGTTCAACATGAAAAAGGTATAAGTGATATGATGATTTTTCTTGTGTGTGAACAAAACAATCATACATTGAGAATATATTAAATAATTGCAAACTTGTCTAAATAAGACGCACAAAGGGGTTATTAGATTATTCAGAACTGGAAGCTATAATGCAGTTGAAAAATAAATCTATCAACTCTTTTATTCACTATTCATTAAAAGAATGAGTTTTTAAACTGGGGTATAGAAAGATAATATATTTTTCAAAAATGTGTCAGCATTTTCATTACAAGTCAATCACTAATATTAATTACTTATTATTAGTAATACTTACATTCTACTTGAAGTATCATCTGATCACTTTGTTTAGTGTCTAATCTTCCTTGTCCTAAGTCTACAGTACCTTTACACAGATATATACCTCCAACAGATCTTCTAGATGATGTGTCTGAGTTAGGATTCCATAATAACTTCTGTGTTACTGTTGACATTTTACCACTTGATGTAGTTGTTATTGGTTGAGTTATAACACCATCTGGTAATATATTATTATTATTATAGGTCCATGATATAGTGACAGAAGGCTTAGATATAAAGCCACAAGTAACATTGAAGGAATCTTTAGGATCAGCTACAACTGTTAATGTTCTTGGTAAAGATTGACTGAGATGGGCTTTAGCTGAAATAACAAAATATAAAATGTTGAAATTAAACAACATAAAATAATGACACATTATTGATATATATATATATATATATATATATACTGAAAGTTACTTAAGTGGAATTATTATAAACAAAGGGAAAATAATATATTAACATTTATTACACAAATTCAGTTAACTAATTTAAATTCCAAGTCTTCTAAAATGTAAAGGTTATTGTCATTAATTACAAATCCTTATCAAATAGTGTATACAAACATTAAATAAAGAAAGTGCAAAGCAATATTTTATGGATATCAAGTTGTTTCGAAAATTTAAACATATCTTTATTTTAATTTAGACTGACAGACTAAACTACACATGATCCCATAGTAGGTAACATCTGTAGCTTAATATTAATTAAAACAAATTAAAACAAAATAATATCCCCCTATGGTACTATTAATAACTATATCCTACATTGTGTGAGTGTGTATGTGTGTGTGTGTGTATACATGTGTGTGTGTGTGTATGTGTGTGTGTGTGAATAATGGTAAGTCTGAATCAATTCTCTTAGTTATACCTCACCATTAACTATAACAGATATGTCAGCACCAAGTCCCTCTCCTACACTATTACTTGGTATACATGTCCATATACCATCATGTTTACTGACTGTAGCTGATCCTTGTCTTATGGTGATAGTGCCATCTTCTCCTCCTGACTGATCCTGATTATCTTTTGACCATTTAAATATAGCCTGAGGATATCCTGGATCACTGACACTACAAGTGATATCAATATTAGGATTCTCTCCTTCAACAATAGATCCTATCACAGATTTGACAACTGAAGCTTTACCAGGAGGATCTATAACAAAACAAAAATTAACAAAACTTAAATTATTTCTTAATTGAGATATTTAATTCATGAATCGAATATTTCTGCGTGACATTTGATAAAACATCAAACACATCATAAATGTGATGTGATTTCAGTATTTGCTGATTTTTAACTGTGTGATTGGGTAAATATGTCCTAACAATTAGTTGAATAAATAACAACCTTTAAATTAATTTAACAACCTTTAAATCAATTGATGCTGTACTGTGATTCACAGTAGAGCATCAATTCCTTTAGCAATTAATGGATACTTCTTGTTTTGGTCATTTCAGATTTATTTTGCGTTATTCAGTGTAGACAACATGGCGTTGTTTAGATAGACCGCATATAGCACGTGTTGATGGTATGCTTGTAATGGTCAGTCCAAACTAGCATATTTTGTTGTGAAATATTAGGACACAAAAGAATCTTGTGTACTGTTTATTTGTATTTTTTACGAAACTTAATATGTCTATTTTCCCCTATTGAATGTGTCATAAATGATATTTTGACAGCCAATCTATGCCAAAGTTAGATCAAGTTATATTTCGGGGTTAGTTATACGTAAAAGTAAGTTATACAGCAAAGATAATACTCTTAAGACATGCGTCGTTCGTCGTTGTTGATACATGTCTCTTCCTCGATAATATTTGGTTCGTCGTCTACGTTACTTCTAAACCTTGTATGTGTATGTGTGTGTGTGTGTGTTGTTTTGATGTGAACAAACAACTAACGCATTAGCATTCCATCTATGGCCTTGATGTGGTGCAAGTTGAAGCTGGTTGTTACACTTCTTTTTTAGGAGAGAATATCCAACAAAATATTAATCCAACATATATGGATCATTATGAACCACGTTTTTATTTTAAAACGAAATGTGTTAAATATCTAGACAATAAATACATATGAGAAAATAGGCGACAATGGCATTATGTTAGGGACGTCGTTACGTCGTGAGTATCCTTTGACAAGTGCTTTAAAATGGGAGTAAAGAAAATGACGCGTGAAATGAAAGTCGTTTTTGTTTTGTTGTGGTTGCCTTAAACTTTCACGTAATAACTATAAATTAAACAAATAAACAGAATGCATATGACTCTATTCCCTAATCTAATTTGTTTTGAAATCAGGAGTATAATTGTTAAATGACGTTACGTAAAAAACGGGCCAGAAACGAAGCGCAAACGATTTTTTGACAAAATGGTCCAATATCTTTGTTCCTGTTACTGCTGTTATTTCGCCCTTCAGCCGAAGTCCTAAATGAATATGCTAATATAGTAAAATCTGTGGGTTTAATAAATCTTCAATTTAAGTAAAATAAACCTTTATATAAATTGTATGATTCCCAGGGTATGGTACACCTGGGATGTAGATATATCTCCAAACACAGGATAATAATAATAATAATTTAGAAACTAATTTGATATGTTTTGCCTTAACGATGGTCACATATGGGACATGTGAAAGATCCGACAAACATCGGTATGTGTTGGATTCAAACCTGTATTTTACAGCTTGTTTAAGTTTTGTTATTATTGTATTATATGTATATAAATATATGTATCATTAAAGACATTTTATATCTACAATAAAACAAGACTAATCTGTTGTAGATACTGAATGTTTAAATTGAATGTTTAAATGTTTACCATACGGGCTTGACATATAAACTATATTTGTGTTATAGTATTTTTGTATCATTCGTTATTATTATGATTAACAGTTACAAATCTACAAAAATGTCCTACATAAAAGCTATAAATAAAATATTCCCTATCAGAAAAGTTAGGGGAAAAAGGAAATGAACTTTAGTTTGTTCAAGAAAACAACATATTTAAACTCCTTCAATTACAGAATCCAAAGTTCACTAACCACATAATCTCATTGTACAGATTGAAGTTAACAAAAAACAAATATGGAATTACAAATCCCATTTAGTTGTTTATCTGCAAAAGTTAAAATATTCAGACACCAAACCTTAACAAAGTTTTAGAAGCTATACCAATAAATATCACGTTATAAATATATCGGCATTCACCTTCATCAGGGCAAGAACAAAGTTAACATTCTTGACCTAATTGCTGTAAATATGATAAAATGTGACAAGCAATATCTCACTATCTTCCCTTCAGTAATTCAATAGAAATTTACAAGTTTCTTGTGCAATAAAACGCTATGTCTGTACCTTGCCTGGTTGGATGAAAAACTCTTACTAAATATACCAGTTGCGGATCTACGGGTGGGAGGATTCAGGACCCACCTCTAGTAGGGATCCTCCTTCTTTAAATGCAACATGTCATTTCGCGACATAATAATTAGTGGTATTACTGCTCACCACAAGAAAGTTAAAGAAACTTAAACTACAAAGAAGAGATATTGACATCTTTGAGGCATACACAATGATTGACGATATCTAATCAGAGATTCAATGTTTCAGTGATCATATTGGTGTAGAATTCCAGAGATGGTACGACAAACAAACAACTGAAAACGGAAACAGAAGTAAACCTCAAATAACTCAACCACGTATATCGGATGTATCCTATAATCTAGGTCATAAAGGTCCTGAAATATTGTACTCAATTCCGAAAGAAATTAGCTCAATGAAAACTATTCAATCCTTCAGCAAGCATCTAAAGAAACAACGTATCATTAAATATAATACTGATGTTGCCCCCATATTGGCCACGATGTTAGTTCTCAAACCTCTCAACAACCTCCACATATCCCGATTGCAATGGGATCCTTGTTACTGTTACCAACCCTAATATGCATCGTTCGAACCAAAGCAGCTTGCTTCATATATAAGTACTGAAGAGGAAATGCCAAGGGTACCAATGGTTCAGTGTAATAGGTCGAATGTACAGGTTGACATATACCTCTTCTTTACTACATAATATCAATTTGCATTCCTTTTATTGATATCTTACTGCAACCGTTGGAGAATCGTTTCTCTGCAAACAACTGCCAGTCAGTGAGTGCTTTGTTCAGTCTAATATCATTTTAATTGTCAAACTAGGGATGCCTCCACCAGAGCAATTTGAATCATGGAATGATGATCTTCGAATTCCGAGATTATTAGATCATGAGATATCCAGGTGGTGCAATACGTGGCCCAGGCAGTCTGACAAAGCTTAGTTACCTGATAATTTGATAAAATCCTTAGTATCTAAAGATCCAAATATTGTTCCGAACGCTCTAATTTTACTGGTATTAGGATATACCTTGGCTGCCAGATATGCAGAAGCAGAGCGTATTTTATCTGAGTTGAGGCTAATCAGAAGCCAGCTGAGCATCCGGATGGCTAACACATTACAGTAAATACATCGATACCAAACAAATTGCAGATACGTTCATTAAGCAACACCCTACAGGATTGTTCAAGGCCAGCCTTTTCGACTAACTGATGTAGATTTACATAAGGTAATACATATATTAAACATCATTGTTTCTTTCTCATGAGTATGCATTTTTAAATAAATGGTGAGTCTATTTGTTAATATTTAGTGACATAATGCAGTATGCCACATTATGACTGGGGACACTTTCATGTGTCTAGTAACAAATCGAGTAGCCTCCAATAATCTTAACAATCTGTACATACACTGAACCAATAACCAAATTTCATACCATGGATCTTTCTTCTCAGGAAAGTCTACTTTTACCGGTATTTATGCACAGTATACACTTGAAAATTGCGGACTTTGTAGTGATCAGAAAACATCTAAGCATCTGATTCCCATTTTAGTTCTACAGAGAATGGGGTGGGGTGGGATCCCACGCCCTTACTCATCTCCTCCTCGGCAGTTCGTGTCTCGCATAATGACTTCACCCTTGCTTAGACCTCTTTAGATACCGATTACTATAGGGCCATATCTGTGGTTCGAACCTCCAACCTCATGCACAGCATGATCATTTGTTCTTTCCCCATCAGGACTCAGAGACGATATATATATATATATATATATATATATATATATATATGTGTGTGTGTGTGTATATATAGGGACGATTTTATATCAAATCAACCAAATTGTTAAAATGTTCCCACCTGACCACAACATATACATGGTAGTGATATATACAAATATTAATATAATCTGATGAAGGCTGGTACAATGTTTAACTTTCACTAAAATATTTGCAGAATTACACTACTTTGAAGTGTCATGGGGTACCTCTAATTTTGCTGATTTCGAAACTGCGCCTAATTGTTTGCCCTGTTTGAACACTGGTAACTTATTTATTAATTAACACAGAGACATGAAATGGATACGATGTTTAATAAGTAGCCAATCCAGTTTTGAAGAATTGGTGTGGTATGATCATATGTTCGAGTATTTAACACTATGACGGCTGCACTATTCTGAATATGTTGAAGGCGATTAATTGATTTTATAATCATATATCCCATATAACAACGAGTCACAATAGTTTATACAAGATGAAACAAAGGCATAGACCACAATTACAAGTATTTCCTGTGTCAATAATGGTAGTAGATAACTCGGTATAATGATATGACATGTTCATTCATGTCAATACCGTATATATATGTCGATCTTATATATATGACGGTTTCAGTATATCAGTCAATATTGCGGGAACTTGAGTATAAGACGAAGCGGAATTTAAAACTTTTAAAGGGTGTTATTTAAAAAAGGTCATTTTCTTTTTGACCTGGATTGTTGAAATTATCAAAAAGTCAAACTAGTGGTAGAAATATGTGTATATCTCTATGTAGAATTGATTTTACAGCCAAAGACATCAGCGATATGTATAGATAAAACTAACTACGAAGTCACCTAACTAAGCTGAAATTGTTAATTATTGCTGGTACTCACAGCTTTATATATTTAAAATATCAAATGAAACAAATTAAAATACAAAACTGTCGCTGATAATTGTTAATTAAATTGAGCTGTTTAGCAGAAACATAAGTAGATCTAACTGAAACGTAAAACAAATTGTGCATATTATAGCTCACCAGATCTGGCAGCTTTTTATAAGTACACGTTGAGTAGGAAGGAAATGAAATATTTTCAAGGATTAAAGTCTTGTCTTATGCACAGGTATATAGGGTACATTTGTCAAAAATAACCTCTACATATTTTACTGACCCATTAGGGGTAATGATAGTATTTTTACAGATTTAAAGGAAGTCCTCCTTGATATCAAATTTTCAGAACTATTAAAGCTATGTTAAAAGTGCTGATTAATCTACTTTTAGTGGTCGGTGGGCGCCGCCATTTTGAAGCTAGAGAGAAAGCGGAATGCTGATGTCACTTGGTCCCAACAGTTTGACCTGAAAACTGTAGATCCATTACAAAAACAGGTAAACAAATAACTGCTAGCCAGGAATAATTCCAGAACAAAACGCAATGATCTTGTTGAAATTACGCAAAAGAAATACAACCATATCAGTTTTAGCCAGAAGGAAGCTTTCAAGAAGAAAATGATTTCGATTGTTTCAAAAACAATGCGGAATCTTCGAAGAAACCTCGATGAGAACCAGGAATACTAACTGGTGTCTAAGAGAACTCTGCATACTTCTCGCCAATGTGACATCAGAGCATTTGGCTTTTCGCTTTCCTGCCTTCGAATATGGCATCCGGAACAACCGTAAAGGTGGCCCTCCAGTAATTTGGATTATTTCCTTATATCTATGATACCAGGTATTGTTCGTGGTAATTATTGTGAAATTTGTGTTTATTGTTATAAGCATTATATATTTAATAAATATTACCTGATGGTGAACTATCCCTTTAACACAAATCATGGTTTAAATCATTACAAAACAAAATCATTTAACCATTCCCCATTCAAATTAAGTGGTGGCATGTTTTCGTATCGACTGCCATTCCCGAATAATACAAGAGGGCTCTTCCATGAATTAAATAAATCATTATATTCTGCACGAAACTGTTCACAAATATTAAACATCAAACTTATTGAACCCCTACTGGGAGCCAACATACGTAATCGTCCATATATATATATATATATATATATATATATATATATATATATATATATATATATATATATAATTAATATATAGAAGTTGAAACCAAAATAAATTAATAAATTTGCACCAACTCACAAATAAATGTATTACATAACAAGCGATAATTTCATAAAAAATTAGTTTATGCACCATATAATATTTATATTACATATTTATCCTACCTGTACCTAATTGTTGTTTTGTACCAATCTGTCAGTTTCCTAATTCTAAAGATTTTGAGTTTTATTTAATCTTTTCCCTCGTTTTGTTTTTGCTAGTTACTAAATGTGTTATCCAAGATGGATAGCATCATAATAATTGACAAAAACAAATTCTCTGTCATATGAAATAGATTGTACTTATTGGAAATTATGTAAATATGTGGTTTTCACACACACACACATACACACACACACACACAGACACACACGCACATACACACACACACACGCACACTCACACACACATCATATCAAATTTTCATATCGCCGCCAGGTGCTCGAACACAAGAACCATATTTCGGACAGAAACAATTCTACAATCTCATTTGCTCGTTCCTTCACACTGAAGACAATCTGATATGTTTTGTCACTAAGTCTACCAGAGTTTATACCAACTTTACATACAGTAAGTCTCTTTATTCATGTATCAGTATGTAACTGTGAAAGGTATTGCATGTTGAGTCCTTCGTTACTAGATTATATAGTAATTACAGGCAAATTAATGACAAAGCTCCTTCCAATTCAGATAATATTGCAGAGTTTTCATTGCACTCGTCAGAAATAGCATGGACAATGTGGGGGAACTGTGAATTCAAGAGCTTTAATTATAAATATAATTAGGTTATACCAGACCAACGTGATACCAGACCAACTAGTTATATAATATTTGTGATGTGACTCTTGTACTGCTATGATGAGTAATGATAGTTATTTTACAGAACTTTTTTTACACTTGAGCGTTTTTGAAAACTTGTTTGATCCTTCATATTAACCTTAAAATAAAAGTAAAAATATGTATGGGCAACATTTTAAAATCTATTCATAAGATTGGTAAACGACTATTTGCTATTTGTCTCATCTTATAGGGTATAATTCATCATTTTGGATCTTTAAACAGTATTTATTGACAGTGTTATGACCTTTGGCCGTTCTGTTTCATTTAAATTAGTGCAGCTTAGGTTATTATATTGTTATGTAAATAAAACTAAACAAAACTAACTATGCATGTGTTTGGGTCAAAATCAGTGGGCGCAAAATTATATTATAACAGAGTCGAGTGTACACAATCACATTATTAACCGACAGAGTTCTCAAACGATTTTGTTAACAAAGATTCAGCTCACATAGGTCTACTAGCCAAGTCTAAATATTGACACATTTCATTTAACAGTTCTGGAGGTTTCTTTAATCATGTTATCATTCATTTAAACCATGAATTCGTCGTTCTTTTGTTAAAATAAAAAAAGTGGAAACTAACAGGCCACAACAAGGATATAAATTATTCAAACACATCATATTTATCACACTTGATTCTTATTTTGACACTAATTATTTCTAAAGAGCGCTCTACAACCATCGCTGAGAAATCGGAGGAATTTTTAATATTTCTTAATTGAGATGCTAAACTTCAAGTCACCAGTTTTGTCTCTATCATGCTAAAGCCATAATGAAATAATAATTTACCAGTGGAATAACTGGAATCTGTTTTATCTATCGTTCATAAAAGTTATGTATTAATATGAGCTGCAATTATATTAATGTAATTTATGCTCTTTAATAAATAATAACAAAAATAACAACAACAACTATAATAATAATAATAATATTAATATTAATAATACCAATCAAAAATAGCATGTATCATTCGGGTCCTAGTCTATCATATTATTTTCCACGTAAATAAATAGTAGTTAAACAGCAGTTAAATAGTAGTTAAATAATAGTTAAATTAAATTGCAATTTATTAATGACTGTAAGTAGTGGCTTGGTGAAGATAATTTTAAAATATTGTGCAGTATGTACAAAGGTCAAGTATAGTTTCTGGAAAGTTTTAGTAGCCAAGATACCATATTTATTAATACCTAATAGAATTAGGTTGATTTTAAGTTACCTGTTAAATGTAGATATTTGAGCCGAAATCTTAAGTCTGGATATTTTAAACTGTCAATAAATATTCTAATTGTCTCAACAGTGATATCATTTAAACACTATTACAGTTTTCTTACCATATTTTCAGATATAATTTTTTTTTTCTTCTAAATATAAATATATTTAACTTATCTTCACAATGCCATATCAATTCAATGTACACTAAACGTACATAATTTGTTATATGTGCACTAAGTAATTATAAAATAAAGATCAGTTTTTTGTGTAGTTATAATATTTATATAATTATTGATAGTAAATATTAAATAATCGTTTATATTTTACAATCCAGAATTTGTAACAAAAATATGTTACTAATATTTGAGACATTTCTAATATTTTCAAGTAAGTAGAAACAAAGTAGCAAGTAAACAGCAACATTAACGAATACATCAATTTTTTGTAGATGATAATAAAAGATAAAAATACTTACATAATACAATAATCTGTGTGATGTCACTCTCTGATGATAAACCACCATCTTCTCCAGTAATACAAGTATATTGATGATTTCTATCATCTCTCATCACATTAGTTATTGTCAATTGATGACCATTAACTCTATGTCTAGATGATGATGTAGTTGTTAGGTTGATGTTATCTCTTGTCCAGGTGTATCTCAAAGGTAATTGGTACTTAATGGGTATGGAGGTAGAGGATGATGTACACATCAAAGTGATGTCTTGACCTTCTTTGACTCTTTGTCCACCAGATAATACAGGTTTAGTTGGCGTATCTGTTGTATTATATACGCAAATTAAGAATTAATAGTTAGTTCTGAATATTATATTTCATAAGATAGATAAATCAGCTAATATGCAGTAATATAACTCTTGTGAATAAAATAAACAAAATATTGACAATTGTATTATGCGGCAATGACGCCAGACCTATATCTTTCAAAATACATACATATATATATATATATATATATATATATATATATATATATATATATATATATATATATATATATGCACATACACTTGCAGGCGCACGCACCCATTCAGTAATAATATAACACAGAGTAATTTAACTAACTACAATAACTAACATGTAAACTTAACGTTAATAAAAGGTGATAAGATAATTAATTACTTACCAAACAGATATAACTCAGTTTTGTTATCATATAATGATGAACTCGTCCCTCCAACAACAAATACGACTGACAGTCTATATACTCCATAAATGACGTCATCATCACTGACGTCATTAAGCATCAACTTGATACTGTTATCTAATTCCTCAAATGTAACACGATCTTTATATTGTTGACCAATTATAACTTGTCCACTTATTAATCTCTTTACTATGATGTCGGTGTTATAAGTTATTTCTATATTTATGATCCTCTCCGGTTTGTCAGTAAATGTCCAAATAAACGTGACGTCATCTCCTTTATGGTATCTCATTAATCCTGGACTAGATTGAAGACTGACTGCGGCATCTATAATAAATATACATTAAACACGCAACCACACACCTACACACACACACACACACACACACACACACACATATATATATATATATGTATATATATATATATATATATATATATATAAGAAAGAAGATGAAGGATAACTTAAATATTTTAATAAAGATATGCTTACAGAAAATAAAAACATCATATAATTTATCATTAGAATGTACACACATGCACAAACATGTCCGTGTGCGAACGCGTGTGGGCGTCAATAGAGGGTGTTTTTTTATGAAAATGGTAATGATACAGTTTTCATTTGAAACTGGTTGTCTAATATGTTATAATTCGAAATAGATTGTTGGTTATTTATAAACTAAAAAGTGAGAATAGCAAAAGATATATGATAACACAAGACGAAAGTTTTGTTTGTAGCCACATCTGCTGCCTGTTGGATACGCCACGTATTTAGCTCGTGTGATAATGAAATTGTCTCGGCTTCACAGGCTAAAGAGTAGGCATCATTATTATGAATGTTTAAGATATTGATATATATATATATATATATATATATATATATATATATATATATATATATATATATATAGAGAGAGAGAAGAGAGAGAGAGAGAGAGATAAATAGATAGATAGAGAGAGAGAGAGAGAGAGAGACAGAGAGAGAGAGAGAGACCTTATCGACTACATATAAATGAAATTTATTAATAAATAGATATAACAAAACTTACCTGAGACAAATATCATCATTGAACATATCGTCAAGGTATGGACTGGAAACATTTCTAAGATTAGATGAAAAATATAAGCATATTTAAACACAAACACACCTGTGCGTGTGCGTGTGTGTGTGCGTGTGTGTGTGAATCACCTACAGCCGTGGAGTTTGGGAGTAGAACACCCAAGTCAGATCACGGTAGTTGTGAGAATGTTTAGATTAATGGGCTTGGTTTAGTGTTAGGTTTTTCGCTGAGAATACACAGACTGTCGCTTTTTCAGCACAGCCTCTATGTTGGAGTGATTGAGAAAGCTCCTCCCCTCAACTCACAGGGGAGCAGTACGGAAAGATGGAGCCGAAATACCCTGAGAGTGGTCAATGCTAGAGTGTTTAACGTCCCCCTTCATTTGTAATAATTTGTTGGAGACAGCAGCGCCATGTAACGTGGTTACCCACACGATCTAGTGAGCCGAGAAATTAATATCTGAAAACGTTTCGACCTCTTGCTGGGATTGAACCTATGACCTTTGGTACCAAGTGTCGGGTGCTTAACCACTAGACCACCGGAGCTTACTTTAGATTATTTTTTTTGATTTTGATATGTTTGTTTTTCCTGGAGAATCCCCAGGCTGTCACTTATTCGGCACAGCCTCTATGTTGGAGTGGTTGAGAAACCCCTTCCCCCACCACACACAGGGGATTATGCCCTCAGGGGGTCTTTAACGTCCCCCTTTTATTTTGGATAATTCAGTGGAGACGGCAGAGACAATTAACGTGGTTAGCCACCCACAATGTTGTGAGCCGAGAAATGAATCTCTGGAAAAGTTTCGACCTCTTGCTGGGATCGAACCTGTGACCCATGGCATCAAATGCCGGGTGCTTAACCGCTATGCCACCACGTTATGTGGCGCTGGCGTCTCCACTGAATTAATAAAAATAAAGGGGGACGTTAAAGAACCCTTGAGGACGTAAAGCACAAGTATGTGTGTGTGTGTATATATATGTGTGTGCGTGATCCAATTGCTGTGTAAGCGTTGAATAATAACTAATGGTTGAGTTAGGAAAAAGAGGAATGATAGTTTTTATGTCTTCGAAATAGATAATATAAGGTGATTAATGATTATATAAAGAAGACCATTTTCTTTGTATTAGCGTCTGAAACGAGTCAGAATAACAGGTGAGTATAAAAGCCTTATATCTGACAACAAAGATGTGAGCCCCGGTGTCCTAGCGGTTAAGCACCCGGCACTTTCAAGAGATTAATTTCTCGGCTCACAACATCGTGGGTGGCTGACCACGGTAAATGGCACTGCCGTCTCCACTGAATTGTTTAAAATAAAGGAGGACGTTAACAACTCCTGAGGACGTAAAACACTTTGGCAGTGACCACCCTCAGGGTATTTCGGCTCCATCTTTCCGTACTGCTCCCCTGTGAGTGGTGGGGGAGGAGTTCTCTCAACGACTCCAATATAGAGGCTGTGCCGAATAAGCGACAGCCTGATGATTATCCCCGAACAACAAAACAACGACAACAAAGATAACTCGTATGTTAAAAACTACACCTGATGATAAAACTTGGTGACTTTATCTAAATCCATAATCTCTTTTCTATACACGATATCTTGGTGATCAAAGAGTACACATCATCTCTGATATGTTATACGCTTCACCTTTAAGTTGTAGATGTTGTTATGAAACATAAATATATCGTACACCAAGAAAACATCTCTTAAAATGTCATGATTTCAACCCAGTCTTTTAAATAAAATCCCCTTTCTAGATGAATTTATCGGGATCCTCCAAATATATATTTATTATCAATCCCACCCGACGACTTATAATGTTAACACTGTCGATGATCCCAGACACAAATTAATAACTCACAATAACATTTGTTATGATTGGGAAATATGTATTTGTAAAACTTATTTAACAAGTGCATGGCCTAAATATTATACATATTATATAATCCGGTTCATAAATTACAAACAAATTCATTTAATTTACATATCTTCATACATAAATATCATACTAACCTAATATCTTTGAAGACAATTATATCAAACATGGCCTCTTACTCGATGACTTCCTCTTCTACCGAATCAACTTATTTGACTTCGGCAATTTCCGGAATCAGTCAACCGAAGACGAGAAATAAAACGTTTCTTATTATTTAATTTAGTTTAAAAAGAGATCGTTCAACGACAGGTTTAGTTTTGATGGAAATAGATAAAAATTCTTTGACAAATCTGAAACATCGTTATATTTAACAAGACACGTCTGCCCTAATATGTTATGACTCTTTTTTACTCGGTTCACTAAATGGTTCAAATTAACATGTAAAATTGAGAAAGTGAAATGGAAGATGAAACATCCTTCAGTCATACACCAATCAGGGATCTGTAATAGGTTAACTCACAGGTTACATAACGCTAACTCGTGACATATTCTAAATGCAATAACAAACTCACCAATATAGGATTGTTTTCGACAACGGAATATTTATTTATTATTTTAATTATTTACACCAAAAATAAGTTATTACAATTAGTTATACATTTATTTCACTGTTTATTAGTTTATTATACATAACCACAATGCGACGGGGTCTATGAGGCACATATCTAAGATTTCGTTGTTCTACATTTTCTGATATCATAATGTATACAATGTGTGTATTCCATCATGAAGTTCATATATTGATAACCTCAAAATAAATGAGATGATACCACTGACCTACAAATATATAGGTCAGTGGATGATACCGCTGATTGGTAGAATTTTACAATTCCACGATCATCAAACGAAAGTAAAATGAAGGTGAATAGACATTGAAATAATACGATATAAAGTAACACAGTGAAAATGTAATTTGAAACTTGGAATGAGTGTATGTATGTATATATATATATATATTTTAATATATATATATATACGTGTGTGTGTGCATGCATGCGTGCGTGCGTGTGTGTGCGTTTGTTTTTTGTGAGGTTTTTCGTGAAAAAAATAAGATAATTCCAAAACAAGAGGAAATGAACTTAATTCAGTTGATTCCTCCCAGAAATTGTTGAAAATAAATACCTTGCTTTTTTCTTTATAGAAGGATGTGGCATATTTATATTAAATTGTTTTGTCTCGTAAGTAACAAGTTAGTAACAGCTTTATATCACGATGTGTTTGCTTGATTTTAAGTTGTTGCCGTTTGTCCGATTTACGGAACTTGTCATCGTCTATATTAAATCCTCAGTGTACAATAGACGTATAACTTGAACATTTATATAGATTAACTGTTATATATATATATATATATATATATATATATAGTTCAAACATGGTAGCATAATGACGTGTATACCAAACAATAGTGAAGGAGAGGGACTAATTACATGTATATTGTTTTTCTTTCACACGCACGCACACGCGCTCGCACACATACACACACAAACGTATATGCACACTCAAACACACAGGTGTACAAACACACCAATTACATAAAGAATGTTTCAGGATATTACGAATTTAATATTTTTAGAAGGAAAAAGTTATACAAATCATAAATACTTAACACTTTTCTCAATGGCATATATGAATTATATGTACTTCGTATTGTTAATTCAGCCTGTGATCATATGAAATGTTAGGGAGCAGTTAGATGTATACGAATCTTGAAAACCATTTATTTGATTAATTTCACTAATATCTATTTCAGGATCACCTTACGTTATTCTAAATTGTCAACATAACATCTAAATGTTCTTCCAGTTAATGAATCATGAGGGTTTGGAATTAGAGAATAATTTGCTATTATTTCTTGATCCCAACATACAATGCAGCTTATTGCTAGTTGCTTATGATTATAGCAGTCATGTAAGAATCTATCTACACATTTATATAAAATTATTGTAATCAGTTTGCTATTTGTCTTAAAAGTTATATGATTTTATACATATATGATCAATTGTATCCAGGTTCAATTCCTCCTGTATATCATTTGATCCAACTATTCGTCATCAAACTCCATCAGTTTCTTACCAAGAGTATCTTTTCCTTCACGCTAACACAACTCGGATGATATTTAATTAATTAATATTTGAATACATAAGTTATCAAATATTGTTATATTATTATTATTTAAAATTCAGTCGATGTTTTGTATTAACTATTTTGGTTTAAATATTTATTTATCAGCCCAGTAATATTTACAGCATAGAATGCTTTGAATTAATTTTAATTTTGTTAATTATTTAATGAATATCTGGTTTATAAATGTTTAGTCATATCTTTAAATTGTCTAATTTAAGGGTTACGTGCATTTATTAATAAAGTAATAATCAAACACATAAGTCATGTAATATGTTTGATTGAATGACTAAAATACATTTATATCTATTGTATTTATTTCAGACACAATTTGTATCTCTTTCTTTAGAAAGTAGTAAATACATAGAAAGACATCTGGTCATAGCTGATTACGTAGTAAATTGTTATTGTGTCATTGTCTTTTTTTAAACATTTATTCTCTCAGAATGTATTACGTGAATTTTCATATTTTCCTCTCAAGTCGTCCCTCCCTTCCTCAACATGCACCACCCACTCCGTCCAATAATTTATATTCAATTGTATAACATATCAGTGTTCAGTCATTGCTAATACTTTCCTTTTTTTTCGTGTACATGCTTCTTATCATTTCTAATTGCTATGTCCTTTTCAATGAGTTCAAGAGATTTTATTTCTCTTATCAAACTTTGCATACAGGGTTTTGTTTTAGAAGGGAAGCATTTGTATATGGAATATTTGATAGACAACACTACAAAATCTTGTAGTTCACTATTACATATATTGCTAACTACTTGGAGATAATTTAGATTTACATATTCATTTGTTAAATTGTTGTACCATTGAATAACATTATCCCATAAATATTGAGATATTCTGCACTGCCCAAATCTATGTTCAATAGAATATATGTATTCATTACAGAAATAGCATTCTGAATTGTTTACTAAACTAACTAAATTCAGTTTGTCAATAAAATAAATAATTTTATGCAATATTTTGAATTGAAAGCTTCTCATAACGTTGTCTATTGTAATATTTTCAATATGTAGAAACCAGTCATTATCAATATTTTCATTATCAAGATATTTTGCCCATTTCATTTTCAGATCTAGACCTTTAAAATTAGTTTTTATCAAATCAACATACATTTGCTTTGATAGAAGCTTTTGTGGCAATGTAAATTCTACATTTGTGATATCTGTATCTCTATTATTATCAATACGTTATTCTCTCGTATATCTCTGCTATAGGCAGGGTATGGCACAAATAATACTGTTATATTGCATAGCGGTGACCTTATGTCACACTGGGGATGAAGAGGATAAGTGAAAGTGAAGTGAATTTCATAACTGATAGCTCTATATCATAAATTAAATTTAGCATATTACGGTCAAAGAATAAACCTTGTTCATATAATTGATCCATTAACGAGAATTGGTTATGAATAAGTGATATTATTTTAAGTGGCTTTTTAGCTGCACGAATATGTGAATTCATCCATAATCGCTGTTGCTTTATATGCACAACTTTTGTTCTTTCCATATACTTATAAGAATACCAGCTTGTTATCACCTATCTCCAGAACTCAGACTTTATATTCAAGTGAACTACATCAGTAAATCTATGTTTTAAATAACAACTAAATACAACTTTCCTACCTAACTGCTTTAATACGTTATTCACTAGATTTACTCATTGTGATGTGTACTAGTTAGAGATCAAGTATCTTTTTATCCAAAATAGACTTAGAGCATTGCATGTTATCTGAAAACGTGGTATATTTAACTCTCCAATTTCATAACTATTAATCAAAATATATAGCCTAAATTTACTGGTTTTGCCACCCAAAGTAAGTGCAGAATACCTTTTTCAATTTTTTGGATAATTTGTTTTGGCAACAAAGAGGCCAGATATGTTAATTTACTCATCCCATATGTCTTGATTATTGTAGCTTTTCCTCTCACTGACAATTTTATAGTCAACCAGTATTTGAACAAAAATTCAATTTAATTAATTTTCAGATCATAATTAATTTTATATATATATTCATTCTATTTGCCATTGGTATTTTAGTACCAAGTGTTTCAAGTGGATCCGTTGAACAAATTATTGAATGTCTGGTCAAAAGCTCCATTTGATTTCTTTGTTTTTCTCCCATTTGAAAACTTTATTTTTTTTCTTTGTTGATTCATAACCCAGTTAAAAGTGAAATATTCTGTATATTACCTAAGGTTGTATTTAAAGGTAATGCACTTCCATCTAAGGATATTACTGTATCATCTGCAAACTGACAGAGTTTGAATTCAAAATTACCTAAAGTAATACCTTTCACTTTAACATCAGTTCTAATTTGATGGCCCAACATCTCCACAGCTAATATAAAGAGGTATGCCGCTATTGGATCACCTTGCTTAGCTCCTTTTTCTATATTGAAGTAAGAAGTAAACCATCTATTAACATTAACAACAGCTGAAACATTCTTATTTAAATCTTTTATCCATTTTATGAATGAGTCATCAAAATTGAAATACCTTAGCTTTCATAAAATCAGCCAATAAAATCAATCCTCGAGTATCTTCATCTACTGCATTATCTATCAGTTGCAAAATTATATTAACATTTTTACCAATGTATCTTCCACTCACAGAGCCAGTTTGACTGGAGTTAATTACAATTGGAAGAATATTCTTTAATCTAGTTGAAATAACTTTGGAGATCAGTTTGTAATCACAGCATAACAATGTAAGTGGTCTCCAGTTTGAAAGATAATGTATATCCTTATTACCTTTTGGGAGGTGGCTTATAACATCTCTTCTTTGGTTTATTGATAATTAATAATTAATGTAAAAATAATTAGTTGTTTTTAGTGCTTTAAGGATTTCGTCATTTGTTATTATGCCTTCACAGCTATTTTGTATTCCTTGCTGAGTGTAAATATATATGAGGGATCTGGTAGGAATTCTATTTATATTTCTTCTGTCTCCATACAATGATTATTTTTATTTAATATTTTGTAATAGTTGTGTACTTCATGCAATATATCTTTCTTGTTATCTAATGATGTTTTCCCCTCATTATTTATTACTTTATAAATATATTTTTTTACTTGTTTAGATGTTTCTAAATTTAAAAAGTACTTATGCTGTGATTATAAACTGATCTCCTTGTTCATATTATTGCGTTTTACAGCGTATCATGGCTCCTCTCACGTTATTATCATACAAGTCTGTTAATTTTTGTTTATTGACTATAATTTTATAAATTTATAAATCTTTATAATTTTATAAATTCATCTTCCGTTTGTGATTCTTTATTATCCAACAAATATATTTCATTTTCAATTTTATTCTGTTCTTTTGTTCTTTTTACAAGAGTATTTTATGGTATTTTTCCTTATTTCCATCTTCAAAACTTCCCATATGAGACAAGAATTGGCATCTTCTTCAAGGTCTAGATTGGCTTCATATTGCCCAATAACCCCCATTTATCATTTGAACTATCTCTTAACAAATGCATTTAATGGTTATGAGTGAGTGATCAATTCTAAAGCCAGGGGAAATCTGTGACTGATCAATACAACTTTGCAACAAATATGCTTCCAGAAAAGATCAGGTCTACTATGTATGGGGGTGGGGGGGGGTAGGATTTCTCCTATGCCATGTATATTGCTTAGTTTCTGGATGTTGAATATGCCATATATATACAAAGTTTAGATTTTGCATAATGTTTTTAAAAATATCCAACAGATTTAGTGTGAATTCTTCCAGTACCACCAACAGTTATTTCCAGTAACAACAACGACCATCACTTTTATTTATGTTTTTATCACATTATTTTTTAATTGTGGCATGAACAAGATTGCCACCCCTGTACTATTACTGGTGTCATGTGCCTAAAATTTTCACCTCCCCATTATTGTTTCCAATATATTTCCTCTTTTTTGTTGAGTGAATTTCTTGCTGATAGATTATGTCAAAACTTTTACCAATTAGTGATGAAAATAGTTTACTGTTTAGGAGGCTTTGAATTCACTTTGGTTTAGTGAAATATGTAATAATAGTTACTAAATAATGTTTTCTCTCCCTTGTTTCTTAATAATTTATTTCAATAATGTTTAACATTATTTACTATTGCAGTTATAACAATATATCATTTCTATAAATTATTTAATTTTACCATTTCCATTTAACTTTTTCAGCTAAAGCCCATCTCAGTCAATCTTTACCACGAACATTAACAGTTGTAGCTGATCCTAAAGATTCCTTCAATGTTACTTGTGGCTTTATATCTAAACCTTCTGCCACTATATCATGGACCTATAATAATAATAATATATTACCAGATGGTGTTATAACTCAACCAATAACTACTACATCAAGTGGTAAAATGTCAACAGTAACACACAAATTTTAACGGACTGCTAACTTAGATATATACTCTAGAAGGTCTGCTGAGGCAGAAACCTGTGAAAAGATATTGTAGACATAGGACAAGAAAAGTTGGAAGGTCAGATGATACTAAAGGCTGAGTGTAAATATAGTTTTTAATTCTTAATAAATATCAGATTGTTTTCCATCAAAATAAAAAAGTTCCATACATTAAGTTCAAAATGTTTAATTTAAGGAATTGTCAAAAAATACTTTTATTAAGAAATAGCACTTTACATTTAAATTAAAACAATATAATTAGCTGTATAATAAACAACATATTCTAATTAATTATCTGCTGACAAGTATATAATATATATATATATATATATATATATATATATATATATATATATATATATGAATCTGAAAATATCTATCAGATATAAATCCCACCGTACAAAATCTACCCTGACATATTCCCATGGTACAAAATGCCACAGGACAGGACAAAATCCCACAAGGTGAAAAGAAGGACAAAATCCCATATTAAAAATTATATTACATAGTAATAAGAGAGCTACATTTTATGACAATAATTTGTTACATTCAATAAAGCCCATTGATACAAATTGCATTTGCAATTTATATTCCAATGGGTTCCAATTACAGAAAAAAGCATAATGTTATGAATTAACTAAGATTGCTTGAGCTGACCTATATGCTCACCTGTGAGCAATTACCTGCAATTAAGAGCTTTGATACGATTATCTGCTAGAGCATTGCTAAGATCAAGAGATCAGTTTGAATACAATTGTCTGCTTGACAATTGCTAAGGGATCAGATCATCTTGGATAATCTGTTTTATAGCTAATTGATATATGAGAAGTTTCAGAATCAGCATATCTGACAAAAAAACCAATAAAAGATATTCCGAGAACCTCCGATTTACGTATAAATCTCCCACATTGGCATTTCCAAAACTTACAATTACACAGATGGCTATGTTACTTCAATTAAATAGTAAACGTTCTTTTTGGCAGGAGGTAAAACGTATTAGTGGAAAAAGTCTTTCAGCGGTGAATAGTATGGATTCAGTAAATGGAAGCGATCAGATCAGAAACTTATTTGCATGTAATTATGAAGAATTATACACCAGTGTATCATATGACTCCAGGGAAATGAAAAATCTTATTTCAAAGATGGGGAATATGGTGGTAAGTGATTGTGATTCTCCTTTGTGTAATTATAACCATGCCATTAATAGCAGTGATATGAGCAATGCCCTTTTTAAATTGAAGGCGAGGAAAGCAGATGGCACAAATAATAATAATAATGTATATTTAATAAAGCGCCCTTACTAGCAGGAGCCATTCAAAGGCGCTGTACAAATAATATGTAATATAATAATACCCCAAATGATGTCTGTAAAAACCCTGTAATGATTTAAAAGATAATAATTATTTATCTGTGAAAGCGACCTTAAATAGGTGTGTTTTTAGAAGAGACTTAAAATTTCCAAGAGACGACAAATAATCTAATATCGGACGCTCTGATTAATAGTTCCCCTTCTATGGCTGTGAATATCTCGTTATTATTCTCAGCTATGTTAAGACATGGTTATTACCGTATAATGTATTGTTGGCAACATTAATCCCTATTCCCAAATCAACAAAGAAATGTTTAAATTATAGCACTAATTACAGGGCTATTGCTCTTAGTAGTGTAGTAAGTTACTGGATATAATAATAAGGGATAAAAGTTAAAATGTTTTTCGTTCATCAGATTCCCAATTTTGTTTTAAATCAGAACATTCGACATTACAATGTACATTTGTTGTAGAAGAAATTATTGGGTTTTATAATAGTAATGGTTCTCCTGTGTTTCTGGTTGAGCTCGACGCATCTCGGGAATTTGATAGGGTACAATATTGTAATAGTGTTGCTTGTGCTGACGATGTGTATCTCATGGTGCCTTTTTGTTATGCAGTTCGTAAAATGCTGTCCGTCTGTGTAGATTTATGACAAGAATATAATGTCAAGTTTAATTCATCAAAAAGCCAAGTGACGGTGTGCAGTAAGGACAATATTGTTGTCAATGATAACTTTACTTTGAATGGTGTTATAGTAAATATATATAATTTTGTCCAACATCTTGGTCGGGATGTGGGTGATTCCGATTATAATTGTAAAGCAATTAATATAGTTTTGGTGAACTCTGCATGAGAGGCAATTATTTCATGTATAAATTTGGTATTTGCAGTAGCGATATTATAATTTTTCTCTTTCATACTTATTGTACAATCTATTATGGCTCCCCACTGTGGAGTTTATCACACGAATATATTAATAAGTTTTATTGTGCTTGGAGAAAATGTGTTCGGCGTGTATGGAATTTACCAAATCAAACGCATTGTGTCTTCTTGAAGCATCTTTATGGGGATGTAAATATTGATATGCAATTATGGAGAAGATTTGCTTCTTTTTATTATTGTGCAATGCACAGTAAGAATCAGATTGTATCATTATGTGTGAAGATGTGTGAACATTCTAAGTCAATTGTTGCATTTAACAGAAAATATCTGCTTTATCAATTGAATAATAATGGAAGTATTTTTGAACAGTCAGTGAGCAAATTAAAAAAAAAGTTAAACTCTGTAAATATTGTTGATAACAAAATTTGTTGTATTTCATCAGCTGTAATTGAATTATGTCTTATATGAGATGGGGAGTTGGATTCTGACTGGCCAATGATTGACACCTGTCAGCTTTTACATTGTTTTGTAGGTTGTTTAGTAATATTAACTTTCATGTTCACTGTTTTGCATTATTATTTTGTAATGTTCGCATTTGAAACCCTTTATACAAGTACATTGTGCTATATAATAGTATGAATAAATTATATATATATATATATATATATATATATAAGGTTATTAGGCTGTGCCAAACAAGGGATACTCCCCGAACTACAAACAAGCAAGGTAACGTAATACATTCTACGCAAGCTGATAAATACTTAAATAGGTCAAAACCGGTTGTTGCAATTGGGTCGAGTCGTGTTGTATCGCTGCTACAAGTATTGATCTAAATTTATTCTGATTTATGCTTATATTATTCATATATTATTCATACAGTGTACTAATATTTTACTTTTCCATTTTAGGCTTAATCTCTATTGATGAATTATTGGTCGTATTGTTCAACACAAAGCCTGGTTTTGTTACAATCATAGTTTCTTGTTTATATTTCGATTATCCTCTTCTGTATTAAATTTGAAATTTGATTTGTTTCTTTCATTTTCTTCTTCTAATTATAACGGTAATTAAATTATACATGTAATTAAATATATTTTAATCAATTTGGGGTTATAATTGTTGTTTGAATGAAAGTAAACACTTGTGTCAGCGCCTTAAATATCTCAATTAAACACACACACACTCACACACACACACACACACACACAATATATATATATATATATATATATATATATATATATATATATATACACCTACACACTGACACATACACACACTGACACATACACACACAAAAACAATCTCACTACTGCTGTGATCTGACGTGGGTGTTTTACTCTCAAACTCCATGGCTGTAGGTGAGTCGCTTTTTCTATTTGCTTGCCGTCTTAAGGACTGTTGAGATATTTACTCATGTCTCTGCAAGAAAACTAGCCACTCTGGATTTAGGTATGGGTTTGTCTTGTGGGTTAGGCTAAGTTCGGGCTGTCTTTTGTGTTGGGTATTGTTTGGTTTGCTAAAACAAATATGGGTTTTATTTATTTTTTAAATTCAAAAATATGCTTATGCGCCTCGCGTTATTCAGACACCACCAATGCTTACGCAATACGAATATATACATTGCCAATTAAATACTTCCTCCCCCCCCGCTATTACCGGCATACGCTGACCGTGAAATGAGTCTGGTAAACTGTGAATTGATTGACAAGCTGTCAATATCATTAGGTGGCGAACTTTACGGTTTGATAGTATGATCAAAGATATATTAAATAAAGTAATAGTTCAGGTTAATAAAGGATCACAAGCAGTGTGTAATTAACCACCCACAAGGCTGCCTGTCGAATATGCCCCACTCTAATGCCATCCAACACAAGGCAAACTTTCAACCAGATCCCAAAGTTGGCATAAAAGTGAGATTAGAGATTTATTTATTTATTTATTTATTTATATACCACTTCATCCCTCACAAAATTGGTCCAGTATGTGTTTATATAGCTAACAATCTATCTCCGGTTTGAACAGTTCAAAAGGAACCTGTTATAATAGCAGTAGGTAGTTAATGTGTGGGATTCTACAGAGAGGTGCTGTGTTAGTATAGCTGTTAATTGTTAAGTAGTTTGACTTCTTATATATATTTACGTGTGTTACCTGGGTAATATTTATTAATTATAATATATTATAAACACCTGAGGGATATGAAAGGTATATTGTTTTCATAATTTTCTAGTTTGTCACACAATAAATTATCATAGTGTTCACTTTGTGCATGTTTATTGATTTGGAATCTCTAGTACTTGAGTTGAGATTTAATTGGAGTAATGTCATAGCAGTATAATAGGAGTTTCTTTTGTGAATTTGTCACTATATCTGTTTACATACCATTGGATTAATTGTATGTTATATTCTAAAGGATTCCACATAGGGTAAGTGTATGGGTATACATGGTTAACATACAGTAATTATTTGGTCCTAAAGCGGATCCTTGTGGTACATCAAAAATAAGATCTACATCTGGTGATGTTTTATCTGACCCTGTAACACACGGAGTTCTGTCGGTGAGGTACGACATTACCCAATGAGAATTATAAACGCTTCACTAGAATTGGATGATCGATTCCGTCGAAAGCTGCAGATAAATCGAGCATAATTAATGCAGTCATGGATTTTTCATCAAGAGCCTTAGCTATGTTACTGTGCACTTTCAAGATAGCAGTTTCTGTTGAATTTCCTGTTCGATAATCAGACTGATAAATTTCATTGAGATAATTATGCTTTATGTATTCTTCTATACACCTTGCTATTACCTTTTCAATAAACTTAGAGATGAAAGGGAGGTTAGAAATAGGACGATAATTCTTCATCTCTTCCTTATCCAACCCAGATCTATTAAGCATTGGGGTTATGGTGACTCATTTCAAATACAACATCGCTGACTCATCCATTAACCTATTGACAATGGGTGTTATCATTGGTATAAGTTGATCCACACATTTCTTCAAAAGCCAAGTGTGGAGTGAATCCAAGTCATATGACTGATTACTATCTCCTTGACCTGAACCTCAGAAGTCGGTCGAAACATTTAGAGCATATTTCTATTAAATAAAATATCTGTATCCAGGGAAACATTGTTTATATTGTATTGTATTCCGAAATGACCTTATTCCCGATGATTGTTATTTTCCTCATGAAATAATTACTGAACCTGTCCACCCTGAGTTCAGCTGAGGTAAAGGGTGGAATATTGACATTTCTGTTACTTCCCATCAGGTTCTTGGTTAATTTGAAGAGTTTCTTTTTAATCTTTTCCACATTCCTCTATCTTTGTGGAATAGAAACACTTCTTCTCCTCGAAGAGTAGTGTATTCATTTATTTACAAAGATTCCTGTATATTTCAAAGTGCACCATTAAGTAAGTTCGGCGTCAGGTTCTCTTTGCTTTCGTTCGAATTTTCTTACCAGATCTAAGTTTATCGGAGTACCAAGGAGTTCCTGGTCTCAACGTAATTATGATAGCCTGATACCTTTGATATAGGCTTCTATCAGCTCATCAATTGATCCCTCACAATCACTCAGGTGTTGAGACGACTGTAAATCCCCAATAAATTATTCCTCCAGTGTTTTTCTGTAATTGAAATTAAAATCAGCTAAAACGGAATAAATTAGCTTAGTTATACCAATGAATATCTAATTAGTCACTCCTATCATTTTCCATATCACCGATATATGACTGACCAGAAGATATTCCCATGGATGACTTTCGACAATTTCTTGTGTGTAGGTGCATAATTTGTATATTCCTAATTAATTGGCAAATATATTTCTAAATAATATTGTGTGCAGATGCTGCTTAGTGGCAGTTTAATGGAAGGGATATATCACTTAGTACCCTTGGATGGAAGCCATCTGGTCCGGTTACGTTTAGTTTCTTGAGTTTCCTTTCAACAACGTCTGTTGAGAAGGAATTGTTGAAATTATATTCAGACATATATTTTGGTGCCATATCTGGGAAATTTATTATATCAAAGACATCTGGTTGAGTGACACAATTTTTGTTTTATCGCAATTGTGAGCTTGCAATATCGCACTTTCAGCTGACCGATGTTATTTCTGCTTTTCATGTTTGATTTACAATACCCCCAAAATACCTTAAGTTTATGTTTCATATTGACCACCAAGTTGTATCCAAAGTTCATACACTGTTTCTTGTCATCGTAATTAACTCTTTGTTTATGTTTCATTAGAGTTAATATTTTATTGTTTCTTATACATCCTGGAGAGTATTGATATTGTTCTTATTATCACCGAAACAAATTAGAATTTTAACAATAAAGTGATAATAACAGTCACAAATTAACAGTAGGTATAAATACCAAAATATATTATCATAAAGAATTTATAATAATAGCAATTTTGTAATCTAGCCTATATGTGATGATTATAAACTATTTAATAATCCATGCAATACTCATGGAATACTTTAATGATACTTTAATGATACTAGCAATGCTAGTATTGCGATTGAATGTAATAATATAATAATTATGTTATGATTCAATATAAACATACTATTTATTATCGCTATTAGCTCTATACGTTCATAATGTTTTACATCAAACTCGTTACTAAATCGATGCAAATGTTAGATGATGTAACTATAACAATATACAGTAGATCTATAAATCATTATATCGTCGATAAATAATTATGTTAATTCGATAGACAGAACAACATAAAACACGTTAATTTACAACCAGATAAAGCATAGATTACATATATATATGATCCATGCTACGTATGAACATATATATTTACGATATCATTTTTGTTTTAGATTAACACAAACTATCTCCTTAATACTTCATATATTTTATAAGAAGATTAACTAAACCTTCTTTTAACAGAAATAATAAATTTAGTTTATTAATATTTATTAAAACAACAACTATTTACAGAAATAACACTTCTTATATGACAACTAATTACCGTAATGGCTAAGTCGCTAATAAGAAATGCGTTATTAATAAAAACGTTGTACTTTTTAAATGTGTTAATTTTCACTGTAGTATAACAGACGAATGGATTAGTTTTATTTGCTAGTATATCTATTTAATGTAAACTATTAGCTGGGTGGGTATTTTCAATAAATAGTATGTTATTGGTATTGGAATTAACTGATATTCCAAGTAATACATTATAATTAACATATTTCACAGAAACTAAACAATACGAAAACAGCTAATTAGATAATAACTATTATTTCATAAAATATCAAACTTCTGGTAATGAAGATTCCTATGAAATGTAAGCTACAAACTGTATGATTGTCAGACTTAACTCTACAGTTGCTGGATAACTCGTTAAATAAAATATACAAGTTCTATGGGAACAATATATTATTCATTGCCTAAATGTCTCTCTTTGAATAGAAATCTAGAAATCCGTGACCTTTAACAAATAAATAACTGCATTCATTTAAAAATCATTTTATAAAACTAGTACATACTTTAACAACTATCAAGTTAACATTATAGCTGTGCATCAAACTAAAAACAAACAAAAAATATCAACAAATATTAATGTATTACTTTTAACAAACATCAAATAAAGTTAATATTTTTTGCCCTTTATATATACTTGCTGATATAAAGAGAACAGTAGTTGACGATGTTCTTAATTAAATAAAAAAGTAATACAACTGATGTTTTTACATATTTATTAAATCAATATTGATCAATAAATAAAATAATTAATACATTTTTAATTTTGATAAAATTAATAAAAAAAATAATAAATAGCTAAGATAAAAACAATAATAACAAAACATAATACGAAGTTCAATTACATTTACAGGTAACAGTAATATTATTTCCTTAATCACACATACTACAATTAAATTCAAAACCTAGAATTCCCTTATAATGAAAATCTAATATCTAGAGTAATGGGGCATGTTTCTGGATAATATTGATTTAAATGCTAAAAAATAATGTTATTTAATTAACTAATTATATATATAATATCTGAATCTATCAATTATATTTTGTATAATATTCAATTACAAATACAGAAGTTAAATTGAACATTTGTTCTGCTTATAGAATGAATTGATCTGGTAATCATATGTAATTCTACAATCAACATAACACATGAACAAAACAAGATTAACTTGTTTTTGTTTTGATTGAACTTACCTGTGCATTATATATATATATATATATATATATATATATATATATATATATATATATATGTGTGTGTGTGTGTATGTTTGTGTATGTTTGTGTATGTTTTTATTTTATTAATTTTATTTAGATTTTCACTTATTTTAATTCTCTAATTATACTAGACATCAGTTGCTTGCCTTACGACCATATGGTGGTAATACCATTTGTTTACCGATGTGCCCACGTAGTAGAAACCACCCAAAGCCCTATAATATTATAGCCCACTCCAGTGTTACCCATATGAACTCGGTTTTTGTATGTGGGCGGATAAGTGTTTATGTAGCTATTATCCACCGATTACTCCCTACTAAGAAAAATGGCCTGAAAGCAGCAGATTTCGTCAAGGAACTTTCGGGATTTGTTCACCCTCTTCCTACCAACAGTGGTCATCTCTTGATCCTAAGTGATTTCAATATACATTGGTATTGCCAGAGGAATGCAGATACCAGACAACTGGCTGACATTCTTAGATCTGCCAATCTCAGGCAGCATGTCCAAGAAAGAACACACAGACATGGTCACATCTTAGATCTTGTCATCTCCTGTGATGATGACAATTTTATTAAAGGTGTGTCTGTGTCTTTCATGCCGTCTGATCATTTCTTTGTTGACATTAATGTATCTTTACAGAAACAATCTGTTCCAGCTAAAGTTATTTCATATAGAAGATATAAGTCAATTGACAAGGAGGCTTTTTTTACTGATCTGCGAGTCTCTTCTCTGGCATTGGAACCACCGGATGATGTGGATCATCTGATAGATCTCTATGAAACTACATTAAGAGACATTGTAAATGAACATGCACTTTTAAGGACAAAGGATATGCCAAGCAGACCAATGCTTCCATGGTACAATAATAAAATACAGGCTGCAAAGGTCAGTAACATTTTTGTTAAAATACCCTCACCTCTGCTAAATGTGGATATTATAATAAAAAGATCAAAACATCCAAGGAAATCAAAGGACTGTTTTCAGTGTTGTGAATAAAGTATTACATAAAAGTCAAACTGTCCTTCCAAATAATATCAACTCAGATAAAGATATGGCCCATTGTTTTAATAACTTCTTCTGTCAAAAAAATATTAAATATACATAGTGGGTTCCAGTCCAGCACCATATCACAGGGTAAGCCATTGTTAGAAGAGTCCTGCATATCCACGATGGATACATTTGAGCCTTTTACAGAGACTGATATCAGACAGTTGCTGAAAAAGTCATCTAATGCTTTCTGTGCAGTTGACCCTATGCCTACATGACTTGTTAAAGATTGTTTGGATGTTCTGATAAGCTCAATTACAAATATAGTTAATAAATAATTATCTATAGGTGTTTTCCCAAGATCCATGAAAGCTGCCTTTGTAAAACCATTAATAAAAAAACACTATGGACTGTAATATTCTAAACAATTACAGACCTGTTTCAAATCTTACACTTTTATCTAAAGTTATAGAAAAGCCAGTTGCTTTCCCTCTAAACAAATATTTAATCAATATTAAACTTAATGAATCACTACAGTCTGCCTATAACAGTGGTCACAGTACTGAAACAGCCTTGGTTAGGGTGAAAATGAGGGAATTATGTCAATTGATCAAGGTTAGCCAGTAATACTTGTTCTTCTGGACCTGTCTGCTGCATTTGATACAGTTGACCATAATGTACTTTTCTCTAGGTTAAAAGACATGTTTGGTCTGTCAGAGAGTGTCTGTTCATGGTATTGTATCTAACATTCAGTTTTTGTTATATTGTGTACGACAGGGTTCAGTTCTTGTCCTCTGGTTTTCACAATGCATACCCGTCCTCTTGGGATCATTGAGTAGCGATATAGGGTTAAATATCACTTTTATGCTGATGACACACAGCTGGATATATCACTGGATCCTGACAATGAGGTACATTTTTCCTCTTTAGAACATTGTATTGCTGATATTCGGCTATGGATGACTCAAAATATTCTAAAACTAAATGATAATGAAACAATCATAATATATTTGGCATCATCACATTGGGTTAAATCCCTAAAGAAACCATCATTACGGATGGGTGCATCTTCGATTACCCCTAATGGGTTAGTAAAATATCTATTTTGACCAATGTATTAACATGTATGTTACATCAGTATGACGGGCTGCCTACTACCATTTTAAGAACATCCACTGTTTAAAAGCAATATTGACACAAGAAACACTTGTAACTGTAGTCATGCCTTTGTTACATCTCGTATAGACTATTGTAACTCCCTGTTATATGGCATATCTGATTATAACATTAATCGCCTTCAGCGAATTCAGAATAGTGCAGCTCGCATTGTAACAAATACTAGAAAATATTATTATATCACCCCAATTCTTAAAAATTTACATTGGCTACCTGTTAGACAGCATATCAATTTCAAGATTTTATTAATAACTTATAAATCTATTAATAATATGGCGCCAGAATACCTGTGTGAACTGGTGTCCATTAGAATGTCATTCCGAAAACTTAGGTCATCCATTCAGATACTATTGCAGGTGCTAGTGTCTATGCTCAAGTCAAATGGTGATCGTGCATTTAGTGTTGCAGCCCCCACTTTGTGGAATAGATTGCCGGCAAATATTAGAAATGCGTTTTAAATCTCTTCTAAAAACACACCTATTTAATGTTACTTTCACAGACAAATAATTATTATCTTTTAATTCACTACAGGGTTCTATATTATTGGGGGTATTATTACATTACATATTTTTTATGCAGCGCCTTTCAATGGCTCCTGCTAGTAAGGGCGCTTTATTAAATATACATTATTATTATTATTATTAAATGTACCTGTACATGGACAGCAGGTTCGTAGTAGGGGGTGCTTATTTAGAACACTATCGGGCACGTGAGAGGGCCCCATGAGGGACCTCCACATCAATATGCTAGAACTGAAGTCGATTTCGCTGGGCTTTCAGGCATTTACTGATACGTTACAAGGCTCCAATGTTGCCATCACATGCAACAAATTTGCTGCTATAGGTTAACGACGAAATCAGGGGGTACCCAGTTAAGTGAGATGTCGGACTTAGCAGTACAAGTTTGTCTATGGGCAGATTCAAAATAAAGGACTAATACCCAGACATCTCCCTAGACAATTAAATGTTCTAGCGGATTATCTAAGCAGGAAGCAGCAAATTCTGTCATCAGGATGGGACCTCTAGCGTACCGGACAGAGTGTTCAAATACTGAGGCAAACCAATAATGGATATATTTACCCTTAATCGCAATTCCAAAATAACAACTCAGAGGCAGAGTCATGGAAAATAGACAATCTAATACAGTCATGGGAGCCCCATCGCCTATCCTCCCACCAGTCCTATCAAAGATAAGCAAACATTCCCCTGGCTATTTCACAACAAACCAGATCTACTCAACCTTCATGAGTGGAGGTTATCAGCCGAATTCAGCCAAGCTAGAGGGCTTTCAGAGAAGGTGTTCAGTATCTGAGAGACAATCTACTGTACGGCTCTATGAATATAGGTTGAAGGTATTCAGAGAATACTGGGAGTCTAAAAGATTTGATTCAAATACTGCTACTGTCCCTAACATAGTGGACTTTCTACTTCATTTATTCGAGAACGGTTTATTGACTACAACGATTAAAGGCAACAACTCGAGTCTTTCAGCCTTAATAATTGTGGATATCTCTCATGATAGCGATTTAAACTCCCTTTGTGAAGCATTTGCAATAGAGAGACCAATATCTGAAAGAGAGATCCCCGGTGGATCTCGTGATAGTTCTTTGAGACACCTTATGACATCTCCATTTGAACCTATAAAGAAAATTCAAATGGTGATATGACACTTAACACTCCTTTCTCCTTATGCTTGCCATGGCAAAGCGTAATAGGGAAGTTTGTATTCTGAATATATGTCTGGTTTGGGCTCAACAATAAGTGACACACTCAGTTTTCTACCTGGGTTTATAGCTAAAATGCAAAAACTGGATTATCCGGAGTCTACTCTTAGTCCATCAGCAATAACTGTCATGGCACCTTAAATAGGTCCACATCTTTCAGATCGTACCCTTTTCTTCATTAGTGCTCTACGGTATTACACGTATAGAATGGGCGTCAGAACCAATTATGATAGACTAATAAGCTATTTATAGCCTATAAGCCAGGGCACAAAGGTGATATTGTCAAAACGACCATTTTTGGCTGAATTAAGGGGCTGAATAGATCAGCATGAGAAAAGGTGGAAAGTGACAATGTGCCATATCTTACACACACGGACAGGTCATGTATGCCGCGCCATGGAGAGCTGATGCAACATTTGCATCATCGTATCTTCATGACCTCACTCCGGCTCCAGTAGATCCAACTTTGGGTCTATTAATAGCCGCTCAGTTTGTTCCGGAACGTCTACAACAATAGTACGCATATCCTGTTTCTTAACATATGGCTTTTGCCTCGATCTCATCACCCTCCAGTATCCATTATCCCCCATTGAAAAGCGACAGAGACCCATGGTTGTTTTCTGGGAGACATGCCTCATACTTCTGTCAAAGCACGATCGAAAGGTACGAAGGAATTTGCCAACCTCATACAATAGGCAACTATACCATTGTTATAGGTATGACTTGTGTTATCACAAACCACGGGTGGGACATCACTTTGTACTCTAATGTGAGCCACCGAATGTGGTAGTTAAGTATAACCTAAACCTTTGCCATTTGTGGTTAGCTAGGGGTAGTCGCCGTCTCACTTAACTGTTCACTCTAATACCAGGGATAACCCTCACTCATGTTTTGCCGATCAGTGTGATTTTTGAACGATTGATTCATCCTCTTTAGATTCAGCTTAAATTATGTACAATTTAGTAACGTAAAGAATACAATATTAATTTCATCATATATCAAAATCCATATTTTGTACATTCTTACCAAAGTATACATAATTAGTAATTACAGTGGGTGGTTAGCTGGAAGGTTGGATAGACGCAAAGAGTACGGACATAGAAATATAATTCATGCGCCATCTAAGTACCCCGGTGGGAACTAATAGCGAGCAGGCTGACTCTACTCCACGGTGGAAACAGTGAGGAGGCAGTGATCACTTTTATGAATTTTGCCGGGAGCCTTGTTGACTAGGGTTGATTAGTATAAATCATGTATAATTTGATAAGTACATCCAAAATTAGAATTTTGATATTTAGAGCAATTTTTATATTTTGATTGTAACATTCATGCCAATGGTTTTATCTGTGTTATTAATGTACACTCGATCGCCTAATTTGAACTGTGGTTGTACTGCTTCACGATTATGATCTAACTTATTTTGCGCTTGATATAGTTTAATATTATCACGTATTTGAAATTTGTCAGCTAAGCCATCTAGGAGGCGATAAACATTATGTCAAGTGGGGTCTTCTGGGTTGAAAGAGGTGTCAATTGGGAGTCGCATTTCCTAACTCTTAAGGAGTTTGTACATGTTGATATGTGTGGTGTTTAAATATGGAGTGGCTCTCCAACCAGCCATAATGGAAGGCAACATATATGACCAATATATCTGGTGTTTGTTGCTAAAGTCATGTAGAGTTTAAGCGAGCATTATGTGTGGCAAATGTTGGTTTTGAACTTGGCAAACCTCTGCAACAATTGTAGACAGGATGTTCCTTTCATGATAACTAACCAACGAATAAGTTGTTCCCCAACGACAAATTATGTCTCGACATAGAATTTTGCTATTTACTTCCCTTGTAGAGTTTTCACTGGAAAAACTTCTACTACGAGTAGAACATATTTGAAGCGATTCACTTCAGGAATGGGACCAAAAAGATCGGCATGGATCCGTTTAAGGATTTCATAGCACGGCAGTGGTTGTAAAGGTGCTTTATGTTTTCCTGTGTTTGTCTGTTTTGTTAACCTGACATTTAAAGCTGAAGTTACATACTTTTCAATCTTACTGTAGATCATTAACCAGAAGTATTTGAAGCCTATGCGATGGAAAGTGCGGTCAAAACCTTGGTGACCGGCTAATAAAGAGTCATGACAGCCGAGGAGAATGTCATGCTTCAGTCATTTAGGCACCCCTAATTGTTTCGCCAAGCTGTCCACACGGAGACCATTTCTTCTTGAAGTATAAACATGATATAGCTGTTTGTCATCATCCACTACATAGCCATGGCCCTCTGCAAACAAATCGGCTTGTATTACGTTCTGATAGATTGGCCAGGAGGTTTTGGCTTCAATGCAATCAATTATTTTCATTATTATATCTATATCTGATCTCTGCTGATCTCTCACATACATTGTTGTTGAGCTCATATCACTCACAAGATGACGTGCTGCAATTAAGTCAATGTACCTCGACTTAGTTTCTACTTATGATTCACTATTATCACAGGTGAGTAAGTTTAATGCACTTAAAGACACCGGCAATATCCGAGTTGATGGTGGGTTATTTGTTGGTGGATATTCTCGTAGACTTAGTTAATCAGCACTGGGGTGCACTTTTCTGTTTATGTATAATGTTGATTCTGTACTGTTGGAAAATAACTGACCAGCAGCTGAGACGCCCAGGTGTCATAATCTTGTCATTGTATATATTAGAGATCAAGGTGATCTGTGACTGGAGTGAAAGGCTTATCTGTGAAGTACAAATGGTGATACCGGATGCCTTCAATCAGTGCAAGTCCTTCGGTTATTCCCCACTTTCGTTCACAATCACGCAGCGCTCTTCTTCCATAGATTATTGCTACTTCTTTGCCGTGGTAATCTCTCTGGCCAAGAACATAAGTAGTAGATGCTCCTGGGGCATCTTATACACGATGAACTTTTGGTCGAATCGAGGATAGACCAATATCGGGCTAGAAGTGAGACGAGTTTTTAGGAGTTTTGTGGCTCAAATAAATTTGTCCACAACAATGCAGTTAGAGGTATGCATAATTTAGCAACGTTGTTGATGAATTTTCGGTTGAATTCAATTCTGGGTTAGCCCTAATTTGTGTAGGATTAGTTGGTCTACGAAAGATGTCAAAAACAATTATTTTATCGGAATTAGGGGCAAGACCATATTTTGAAAATATATGACCAAGAAATATTATCTTGTCTGCTCCGACAATGCACTTTGATGTCTCGAGCATCAAATTTGCTCTTCATAGTTTGTTAAATATTTGTTGTAAGTTATCAGTGCGGATATCAAAATCATAGGAATAAATTATTAAGTTATCTGTATAGATCAATGCAATGACATATATAAACTCACAGAGAATTCGTGACATTACAATACCAAAATTGGCAGATGAATTGGACAGACAATAAAGAGATCTAGAAAATTTAAATACACCATAATGTGTAATGAAACCTGTCTTATGCTTAGTTGCTGGATCAAGCTGTGTCTGTAGAAATGTCTGAGTAAGGTATAATGTTGTAAAGATGGAAGCTTGTTTTTGTCCTAGGACATCAATGACATCCTCATCTCTTGACATAGGGAAATAAACTGGTTAGACTAATTTATTCAACACACTATAGTCAATCACCAATCTCCATATATCGTATACCTTCTTCACGAGAATGACATGTGATATCAAGTCATTTGTTGAACGCTCGATAATTCCATTCTTCATCAAGATTTTGACATGTCGATCTATCTTTTGTTTGTTCTCAGTTGTTATTCTACAAATATTATGATTAACAGCTGGGTTATCTCCAGTGTTAATTACGTGCTGATAATATTTATAACATCCTAGTTCTTCAACACATGTAGCAAATACATCTCTATTCTTCCCTATTGTCTCCAGTAGAGGTTTGGTTTGGGTTTTGGCAAGTGAATCTAATATTTTAATATTGAGCTGAATAGCTTTAGATATACTGTCAGCTTTTGACTTTGTTGTGTAATGAATATTGCTATTTAAAGTAGCTACATTGTTAATATTGGTCATTATATATTGGTGAGTGTATGATAGTATTCTTGTAACGTAATCATCTCTGTTAACAGTGTTTTGGTTTTTATAAAGATTGTCACTGGAAACGTAAAATATATATGCTGGTGTTGTTTCGGTTGGTATAAATTCTGGTTCTTGAGGATTGAGAGTTAGTGTACTTTGATTTGGTTGTATTTGAGAATCAAGAAAACGTAATTCATTTGGGACGTCAACTATATGAACAAGTGATGTGTAGGCATCTAGTGTCTCTTTTTGGAATTTTAAATATCCCCGGTAACGGGATTAAGTAGACGATAAACACAGTTATTGTTTGAAGGAGAAACAATACATCAAGGTCCAGCAACATTTTATTAGTTAGGAAGGGACAAGGTGAAATAAATTAGTCCAAAATTATCTTTATTGTGAATATCTTGTGACGTTTTGGAGATTCTAACAGGCAAACTTACTTCTACACTAAATATGGCATATGTCATTGTTTTAACAAAGTAGATGGTGCTGTTATGCTCTCCACCAACAAGGCTATCCTTTTGTATGTTGATCAGTTAACATTGTATTTGACGCCAGGTTAAAATACGTACTGTATTTAACCCAAATATGTTATAAAACGTAACAAAATGCTCGTATAAACAGCTTTAAAACAAAAAATACCTCATTATCACCCAATATGTTTATGAACAAATTCATTCAGCAAGTGAGAAAGGTTACTTCGGGTGTGGTCCAACTCTTCATATTTGATAACTATACATTTCCACCTTTCACTAAGTAAAATATTTATTTCAAGTATTACGCAAATGTTTTTGCTAGAGACAAATGTCCAATACAATCTGCCTATTTTCTGGCCTCTCAACGTTGGTGAAAGATAAAATAAGTTGCGTGGGGTGTGGTCCCATACACTTTGCAAATATGATAACTACACGCATCGCTCTATCACACCATGCTAAAGTTAGGTTCAATTTATTTTGCAACTTGTTTGCTATAGGCTGTCAGTCCTTTGCCAGTATTAATGGAATTTCTAGATCACCCGAACCTAAATTTCATGCCATATTAAAAGGTTACCTGAGGTATGCCCCTATATACTCATCAAATATGATTAGTACACATCCTCCTCTATCACACCATGCTAAAGGTATATTCAAATTTCTGCTAACTTGTTTGCTTAAAGGCATCAAACCTTTGCCAGTATTTAATAATTTTCCATACTACCCGAATCTAAATTTGATGACACATTAAATGGGTTATAAAAATCGTATTTGGATTAAAATATTATATATATATATATATATATATATATATATATATATATATATATATATATATATATATATATTTCAGCTATTATTACTATTTATTTTCTTTGATTGTGTGTATTTGTGTGTTTACGTGTGTGCAGGTTTGTATGTTTGTGAGCACACCCAAGTGTGCGTGTGCGCATGCCAGTGTGTATGCTGGTATATGTTGTATTTGGTGGATTTATATTCCTGGAAGCGTTTCTTAGTCCGGCAGGCATTTCCTTGTCTAATTAGCTGCGGTTTCCCCAAATTGTGGGCAATTTTATTAAATCCATACGAGAGAATTGTTGCATACATAGCTATTATAATCCGACGTGTAATTCGCGTTATCGCAGATCTGGTTAAGCCTTTTATATGCTAACAAACTTAACAAACATTACAGTTAGTTGAACAAGTGAGAAAATGTACACCACTTGTAAGCAGTTAAGTGACCCCACAGTTTATATTCAACAGTAATTTTCTGTGCTTCAAAAGAAGCCTATTCATAGAACATCTGAACACCCCACATGCTGACCTCAGCTGTTTGTATGTTTGTGTTAATGCGTGTCTTTCTGTGCCTCTCTGTGTTTGTATTAGAAATGCAACGATTAAAAGCGGTTCAGGGTATTCATGGTTTTAGTCTTTCCGTTCCATTCATCTTTTTTTCAATTTGTTAACCGCTGTTTATTTCGATTTTATTTAAATGACACTTTCCCTTAGGTAGTGTGCACTCAGACAATGATAGGGGAAATGCCGGTTACAACTAACCACAGTGCTTCATTCCACAGCAACGTGATATTTGCATGGACTATCATACATCAAACCATTGACCTGCGCGAAAACTAAACGGAAAACTGCCGCCGATTTGATGGCATACAGGTCCAACATTCCGGCGGGGACAAAAAAAAGAAAGCAGACTGCAAAATCAGGTTTATAAAAATTGTGAATTATTGTGGGGTCGATGGTTGCATAAGCCGTGGGTATGAAAGCAATATATTGTCATCGGTAAGCATGAGGAACACATTTAAAACAGATGTTTAGCATTTTTCTCCGGGAAATTAAGATTAACTATTATTATTATTTTTAGCCGTTTTGATAACCCCCGCCCTGTCTCTGGCGTTTGATCACAATTAAACTAACTAGATCTATGGACTTACATAAAACGAAATTTACAAATTTGGTGGCATATATAATAGAATAGGAGTAATACATATTTTCTGCACCCACACAATTATAATTCACACATCACAATAAATGTCCGTATTCATAGGTTCAAAACTCGAAGCGTAGCCGCTTCAACGTTGCTTTTGCCCCGAGCGGAAGTCAGTGCTGTTTGGTCATGGGGGCTCAATCAAACACCACTGAGTACTCAGTCTAGTTTTCTTTCAGTTAATGGATCAAACCATGTTAACAGAGTGTGCAAAGTAACCCTTTCTCTGCAAGTTGTCAAAGCCTCTAAAATCGTAGAAATCATTTGTTTGGAAAGGTTTCGGTCATCCGATGACAGAAACACATGGGAGTCGAAAAATTGAAGAAAAAAAACTTACTGTCTGCATGATTTGTAGGATCGTAATATAAGTCTGGAAATACTAGGAACATGATCTATCATTTAAACAGACACCACTTCGTCTCCGCTTTCGAAAGTTCTGGTTTCATATTCACGTCTATCTAACAGTGACAGTAAGCTACTTTCTCATCCCGTAGCAAAGCAACATTCTTTGAAAGAAATGTTACATATTAAACAAAAGATGCCGTTCAACTCTCCCCAATCGACTATCATCACAAACCAAATCGGAAAATTCATAGTGACAGATCTGAGACCATACTCAGTGGATTTTAAGAGCTCTTACATGTTCTGGAGCCAAAGTATGAGGCTTGCCATATAGACACTACAACTTTCATGAATTGCCAGTTAATAAAATATAGCGAAGTGGGTAGTTACGGACCGTTGGTATTCAAACCGTATTAAATATTTTCTCTAATAACTTGATAGCTCAGCCTTCACTGTCTACAGTTCCGGTTCTTTGGGAAATAGAACTCCCCCGGGGTTTAGAATAGGTCCGCTGTATCCCCTGCATGTCGTAAAAGGCGATTAAAATGGGCAACGTGTTTGTAGGAGGGGAAGAGGGGATCCTGGTAGTTGAGTGGTGGAAACACTGCAACACACTACTTTGGCCCTAATTTCCTTCTAAGACGGGAGGTCAGAAAGGCCCGATCTGACTAATCGGCTAGTCACGTTTAGCCCTGGAGGTGGATGCTTTCAGACCGTTGGTCCTTAAGCCGCCACTTACCCGAAAGGAAGTAGCTGATGGGTCAACCTTGGAGGGTGGTGTTACTTTGGGTAATCGGGTGAATGATACTCCTCCACTCGATTCTCCCTAGTAATACTGTCTTCTGGGGGTATATCACAATTGTATCCCTGATGCACAAGTGTTGGTTACCACACCTCCGTGCATCCCCTGTTGGACTCGAAGGCGGGTGGGGAGCATTTGAGCCGAAACAATTAAAACTAAATATGGACACCCAACACACCCCACATAACTCACACAAAAAACGTGCATTAGAGGTGGAATCTTCTTCGGACACCGAGGAACCATCTCTACATCTATGGCCTAGATTTCTGGTAATTCAGGGCACAAATAAGGACATTCCTTTGGCAAAGTTAAACCCCTTTGCCATTGAGAAAGGACTTAAAGGCTTGGCTGGAACGCCGACATCAGTCAGGAGGCTCAGATCTGGAGACCTCATTATTGAGGTAGCCAAAAACAGCCATTCTGATTGTTTGCTGCGTTCCACCGTGCTGGCATATTGCCCGATAAAAGTAGTTCCTCATCGTAGCATGAACTCTAAAAAGAGAGTCATACGATGTAGGGACCTAGATGACACGTCCAAAGGGGAAATACTAGAAAATCTGTCAGCACAGGGCATTACAGAGGTGAGGAAGATACGAATCCAGTGTGATGGTCGCCGAATAAATACCGGCACAATCATCCTCACGTTTGGACTCCCTGTCCTTCCTACCTAGCGAGAGCTTACCTGTGCCAAATGTGGCACAACAGGTCATGAGGATAAGGAGTGTAGTCTGAAGCCCCAGTGTGTTAAAGACCATCAAAGTAACACAGAGAATCTCTTTCCCACAGGCCAGAAAAATCACCGAGCAGAAGGGAAACACTCCTACCTCAGCAAGATCATATTCTGATGTGGCTGGGGTAAAATAAAAACAGTATTGCCTGTCAGACCGACATGACCTGGCTTCTCGGGGCCCAAAAGCCGAGCCAAGTGCCAACAATGAAACAACATGTATCTAGGGCCGTATCTACCATGACTGTTGCTAACACAGCACAGTCGGAGGTAACACCGGCCACAAATTCTAAGTCAAAGACAAAAAGGGGGATACCCTATCACTTTCTCCAGTGATGGAACTCCCTACTCCTCAGACAGTTTCTTTAAAAAAACGTACAAACACAAATAAGCCAAAACATATTGCAACAAAGCCAACAAACCCCCAGACTGACAGAGAGAAAAAAAATGGCGATAAAAACACCATTATCGCTCCAAACAAATACAATGTCTTGGAGGATATTCTGGATGGGTCCTCCATGGACTATGATGACCTGGATAATCCAGGTCATGACTCGACGGGGACTCTTCCAGAATAAAATAATAACAAATAAAAATGTACCAGTCTATAATAAACTGGAACTGTAGAGGATTTATAAAGAATATAGACGAAATCAAAATGCTAACGGGGGAATATGACCCCATTGCACTCTGCTGCCAAGAAACATATATAAAAGTACAAATATAATTAATTTTAGGAAATACTTCTCATACTCTATATTTTCTGAAGCTATTGAGACCAGAGCTTCCGGAGGAGTTACCATCATGATCAAGAAAACCACCCCCCACCGATAAATTAGCTTAAATACCAACCTCCAGGCAGTTGCTGTGACGTTGTCACTCCACCAGACCATGATATTGTGTTCAATATATATTCCACCAAGCTATCCACTTGGTGGAAACGAACTGGATAATTTAATAAGCCAACTTCCTTCTCCTTTTATTTTAATTGGTGATATGCATTGGGAAAATGCACAAAATAATAAGGGCAACACATTAGAAAAGTTAATTGAGCACAAAGGCATATATCCATCCAGCAACCGGGTTATCATCTGCCATAGACCTGTCCCTGTGCAGCCCATCATTATTTCTTGATTCTGAGTGGTTTCTACATGAAGATCTCTGTGGCAGTGACCATTTTCCAAAATTCCTGTATTATAAAAACAAGGCAGCACTTTCAAATATACCAAAATGGATTTTTTTTAAAGCAGACTGGTATAACTTCAAATTTAAATGTAGCCAATAAATTAATAGAAATACCTTCAAGACTATAAGAGAAAACCGCTGTGAACTTTTCACATCAGTGCTACATGTCATAGCGGAAATAACAATACCAAAATCCTCTAGAGTCCCAAGAAAACTCCACAAGCCCTGGTGGAATGGAGAATGCGAGGAAGCTCTGAAACAACGAAATAAAGCTTTAAACCATTTTAAAAGAAATCCTTCCCATGAAAATTTGACTAATTACAAAATCGAATATGCCAGCGCCCGTCGGGTCATTCGTAGAACATGCGAGGGAATATGTCTGCCAGTTAAATAATAGAACTCCCGTGAATACAATATCGAAAATAATTAAGAAAATCTCCGGTAAAGTCCAGGGCCCTCCAATAAAACAATTATAAAAAATGGGAGCATAATTACAAACCTAAAAGAGATCGGGAATACGTTGGCAGAAACTATTGCACACAATTCATCGGCAGAAAACTACACAGAAAACTTCAAGAGAAAAAAAATAACAAGGAGCGGAATCCAATAAATGTTACTTCAACAAATGATGACATTTATAACAAAATAATTTCTATGAAAGAATTACTGGATTCTCTCAAGAAAGCCCATGATACTGCCGTTGGACCTGCTCGATATATACAATGAAATCTGGAGTGGTGGTGACTTTCCTTCTCAGTGGAGAGAAGCCACCATCATCCCAATCCCAAAAGCAGGAAAAAACTCTCAGATCCTGGTAATTACCGTCCAGTAGCACTCACAAGTTGTTTTTGCAAAACGTTTGAGCGGATGGTAAATACCAAGTTAGTCTGGTATGTTGAATATCACGTCATTCTCACAACCCATCAGAGTTGGTTCAGAAAACGTATATCCACCAGAGATCAACTAATTAAATTAGAAACTATAAAAAGGGAGGAATTCATAAAGGGGCAACATACTGTGGGGATATTTTTTTATCCAGAGAAGGCCTACGACACAACATGGAAATATGGAAATATGAAATTATTGGCTTCGTGACAATATGCCAATATTAATCTCAAAATGTATGACTGGTAGAAACTGTCCATGTTGGTAACACCCTCTCTGATATTTTCAACCAACAAGAGGGTGTACCACAAGGAATGTCCACCAGAGTGTATATCCTACCAAGAACGCCTGACAATCGATCGTATCCTCCTTCATTGCTCGGAATACCACCACATCAGAGTACACAACTACCATGCAGAGACTCGGAAAGAGCTGCTGGAGAAAATTGCCCCAGACACAATTTTAAACTTCCTATGAGAAGCTGGTCTTTTCTTATTATTATAATTTATTTAAAGTGGTAACATCTAGTCAACATCATTCCTAAGAGAAGCTGGTCTTTTCTTCTTAATATTATTTATTTAAAGTGAGAACATTTAGTCAATGTCATAACCTTGTTTTTGTTTCCTCTATAGGAGCAGGTCTTCTTTTTTTTAACAGAAATCTATTTAATTACCTCTAATCAAAACTAGTCATTATTCACCCACTTTTTATCAAATTTAACACCATTTTCTAAAATTAAGAATTTGATTTTACCTTTTTAACAACCTTATACATCTATATACCAACGTATTGTTTCCATATTTATCCTTTACATTTAACAATTTACATTTTAGCTTATAAATAGCTTTTATCGACGCCAGAAATCCGGCTTGTTAGCCTTTTTTTATATAATCTTCAATACGATTTTATTTCCAAACGTTCTAGGACACTGAATGGCCTAAATTGTGCCGATGTGTCGTTAAAAAACATTCATCTATTGGGAAATAGAACTGGAAGTCTCTTAAGTTCTTTATTTTATGTATGGGCTCAACTAAGGTATATGTTTGGTTAGAGTTTGCAAACGTTAGTACTTGTAACTAGTGTATTTATGTTCACGTGTCTACACTAAACTTTGATACGGCATTACTCTTGAAAACTATCACCGTAAAATCTTGAAATATAAGCCAGAATTTTGGATGACTGTTGGATTATTGAACTGTTAGCGGCAAAAATCCAAAATATATACAATGAAGCCAAATAAATTTACATAATGAAATTTATTACAAAATAAAATATACAAGAAATTATTCAATAAAATAAAACGTAAAGCAAAAATTACTTATTATAAAACCATATTTGAGGAGAACAAAATTAGAATAATGCAGGTTTGCAAAATGTTGAAGAAGGCCCTTTGGACGGGAAATGATAAAATAAGTAATCTGAATTCATTTAATATTGAAAACAAATCGGGTAGCGATACAACTAAGATAGCTGATGCTCTCAGTATTCTGTTATCAACAATGGGCAATAATTTCAATCATAACGTTCCTGGTGTGGATTGTATGCAGTGCAGCCTGCATTAGGATGTTAGACGTGGTCCTGTTGGGAAAGGCGTCATGAGGAAATTGTGCTCTGCCGTTTACGGATCGGGCATTCCTTCCTCACCCATAGATACCACTTGGCTGGAGAAGATCCACCAATTTGTATATATCGTCTCCCATATATCACAGAACATGCCAGTTAGATGTGGTGTTCTTCAAGGTTCCATCCTTGGCCCACTCTTTTTTCATATATACATAATTGACATCTCAAATGGCACAACTGAAATTATTATTCATTTCCAGCTGACAATATATCATTTTTGTTATTCTGCTGAAAATAATCTTCTTTCTAATAAGTATTAAGATATATCGAGATCTTTTCGCTATAAACAAACGAACATAAAACAAAACTACCTTTTTGGCAATATTTTAGCTACTTGTAGAATATCTGTAGATGAATTTATGATAAAACGACAAAACATGTCTTAACTAGAAAACATAAATTTATTTTTGGCAATATCTAAGCTACATAACCATCATCTTAAATGACTTCATGAACTAAAATTTTAAACTTTTGTTTAGTAGGTCCCGGTGTGGGCGAAATAACGCTGGAACAGTTTGCCCAGAAGAGGATACTGAGGGGATTTCTTCCTCCACCAGTTTGTGGCAGAATTTTTTCAGCGGAATAGGAATCCCCATCCTGTATCTAGCAATCTCTTTTCATTGGGTTTGGATCATCAGCAACTGAATCATTTAAATATGATTCCACTCATGCATATGTTGTTCCAGTTCTACTTCCATTTGAAAAGAAATAAATCCCCTTGAGAATATGCCATTTACACATGTGCCCGTTGTAATGTTGTAATCCACAGTTATCACCCCAATATAATGTGACACCATATTAGCACTACAAAATAAAATTCAATTTGCAAAACTCCCCGTCCCCCTCCATTTGCGCCCTATCCACATGTAATTATATGATATGGTATTAATTGTCATTCCTATGATTTAACAAATTGTAAAATATTTTATTACATAGAGTTTATTTTAGCTAAATAAATCTCTGACTACAAGATCTAATTAGAAGGGTTATTGAGGATAATATATTTCAAGTTTACTAATTGGTAATTATCATAAAATAACAACTAACAATTGATCACTGATAAGTTAAACACTCTCCACAAAGTGATAGAACGGTTAATAAATTCACGAATAGACATCTCCTAAAATGATCTGATTACCAATAGTTAAAACTTAAGAAGTGGTAAAAGAAAGGAACCTATCACCACAGGATTAGAGGCAGGCCTACATATTTTTACTAGACATCAAATTAAACTTTGAACACATGATCACTTCCTTGTGTAAACCCACTCAGCTGTGACTCGTTCACAGCTGTTTGTTTATTGTTTACTCTCTATATGCGTACCGGTAATTATAACGTTGTCGGGGGGGGGCTGATAAAAACATAAACAATCACATATTTCAATTTGTCTACTGCAAAAGAAATAGCAGTATTATAGGAAGAACCTATATTAGAGACAAATCCACCATATATTACAGTCCATTCCATTACTTTAATTTAATGTGCCCCATCATTTTCTTACCCTTTATCTGACTAATTATCTCATCAAATGACATCAGAGAGGAACAACCCAGTGCCCCAGCAACTATCATAAGGGTTATATTCTTCAAATTTTATTACCTGAATCTCTAATAAAATGCTGGATTTGGACAAATTGGGAACATGATAAAATATCAAGGATCATAAACGTTATGATAGTATATAATTTACGGCAAAGATGACATACAAATAAGCCTAATTTAGAAATTAAACAGAACTCCTGAAAGTGACAGAAAAATTCAAAATCGATAAATCTATTAAATGACTAACTGCAATGAATTAATATTGTTGTAACACCAAAACTTAGAGTAAAATAATAATATTTAAAAAAAAATAATAATTTGTAGAAAATAAACCTACATCAATAAGAGCTTTATTACTTGTCTTTTCAATAAACAATGAGATAATATTGTCTAACTCATGATTTAACCTATTACCCAATATTGACTGGTGTTTGTCTGAAGGAGATTTCATCTTCTATTTTACTTCATTAACTTTAGATATTAATTTAACCCATTTAGCTTATAACTGGAACAAATTGGTCGTAAAATAAAAGCGGATCTATATGTTGTTGAAGATTACCATGATCGGCTTTTGTCAACAACAAAATGTTCGTCTTCGGTTGACTGATTATTGGAAATTGCCGAAGTTGAACAAATTCGTTCGGTAGACCAGGAAGTCACCGAGTAAGAATCCATGTTTGATGTAATTCCTTCAGAGATATCAGGTTAGTATGGTTTTATTTATGAAAATATGTAAATTAAATGAAGTGGTTTGAAATTGATGGTAACCAAATTGGAGCTGTATGACTATACTTGATTGTAAATAATATTTTATGTAATAACAGACAAGACGCTCTGTATATAACACTAGCTCAACTCATATCTGAGTAAGACGAGTCTTTATTTTACGGAAATCTTATGACATCTTATGATAACTTCATCGGGAGATTTTTGACTAAACTGTGGACAATATTAGCTCGGAATATGTCGGAAGGATGTTTCATTTTTCACTTCGACTCATTACCTTTATATGTCGCTCAACCCATTTATACTACCCTGTATACATTTACATTTCTACAGTCAGATCTAAAGTAACCCCGATAAGTTACTGATATCCAATATCCTACAACTTTAATTAACTCACCAGATATACTGCCCTATAATATAAATGATGTCACTCCCATTCTAAGATTATATTTTAGGTAGTTGCCTTCTGGTACAACCAAATTAGATGACAACTTTCGTAAATCTTTGAGATAGTCATTATAACAAAGGGGTCTGGGTCCAGATGGTGTCATAAACTGGAACACTGGCAGGACTCCATGTAGGGGTTGGGTTAGTGATAAAATATGTTTTGATCCTGTAATAAGAGCTATATTGATAACTTGAAATTCTTCAGTGAACGGCATATATATTGTTGCTGGTATTAACTGTCACAGACTAATTTTTGAACTTGGAAAATTATTTTATTTGGGCATTTTTTATATATATATATATATATATATATATATTAAAATATATGTTACCCGTTTCTGAGATATGTTCTATAAATGTATTTATCTCCTTTATATAAGCTTATCTACATCTAGCTCTTGCTGTATTTTAAAAAAAACTTCTTTAAAAATTTTTCCCTTTTTATATATATATATATATATATATATATATATATATATATATATATATATATATATATCAATAAAATAGATCAATAAACCTTAACAATTCATAACAATGTCGGACTACTCTTCACCTTGTGACCCACACAATATGTTTTTCATAATTAACAAACGTGTCACATTCAAATGAGGGGGGGGGGGGATATGTAAGTTACGATCAGAACGCGGAATAACGTGTATAAAATACCATTGACACCACAAATCGCAGTACATTGTGTGTGTGTGGGATTAGAAAATCAATATCACAGTTTACAATCAACAATAATTCACTGTAGTTAAAAAGAAACCTATGTATCACAGGACCCCACTCCCCCCCACCCCCTACAGATACTTCATTATTGGTTGGAATAGATAGAAATATATATTTATATAAATTATATGGACTACTTATAAGTGAGATACTGTAACAGACTAACTAACCAGAAACATGCCTGCACCGAGCCAATTAGGGTGACGTCATAAAGTACCCCGCAGCTTACCAATGCTATGATACTGATACTCCCTTATTGGCTAAATCGAAAACAGGATCACATTACCAGCTCAACATATACCACTGTTATTTATATTATATATATATATTGTAAATATATAATATATATTATATATATTATATATATTATATATGTAATTATAAATATTAAATAACATTCCAGTAGTGTATGTGTGTAAGTGTATGTGTGTGTGTGTGTTTGTGTGTGTTATGTGTATGTGTGTGTGTGTGTGTGTGTGTGTGTGTTGTGTGTGTTGTGTGTGTGTGTGTGTGTGCGTGTGTGTGTTGTCTTAAATATGTTTATTTAAGTTTATTTAATTCAATACAGTTGTTCTTGTAAACACACAAATAATGTATTTCTTCATTCTTATATTAACATTATACCTTTATGGTTCTATACCATTTGTGTATAAATTACAACAAAAACAAAACATTTCAAGTTATAACATAAACAAGGCTAATGGCTTATATTTTCTAGAAACTGTATCACTCTCATAATAGTCAAATAATAACACTATCCCACCAACATACCACCCCCACACCAACACATCACAGACATGTATACATATATATATGTCTTTGGATTATATGCTCTATGATGATATGTATTACCTGTAAGCATAAGTTTATTTAGGTATCTTTAATATAATATTGTAATTATCTACAGTAGATCTTTTTTTACAGTTATAAATGTGCGTGCGTACGTGCGTATGTGCGTGCGTGTGTATTATTTATTACAGATGCCGCAGTTAGTCTTCAATCTAGTCCAGGATTAATGAGATACCATAAAGGAGATGACGTCACGTTTATTTGGACATTTACTGAAAAACCGGAGATGATCGTAAAAATAGAAATAACTTATAACACCTACTACATAGTAAAGAGATTAATAAGTGGACATGTCTCAATTGGTCAACAATATAAAGATCGTGTTACATTTGACGTATTAGATAACAGTATCAAGTTGATACTTAAAGATGTCAGTGATGATGACGTCATTTATGGAGTATATAGACTGTCAGTCGTATTTGTTGTTGGAGTGACGAGTTCATCATTATATGATAACGAAGCTGAGTTATATCTGTTTGGTAAGTAATTAGTTCTTTTATCACCTTTTATTAACGTTTATATATAAAGTTTACATGTTAGTTATTGTAGTTAGTTAAATTACTCTGTATTATATTATTAGCATGCGTGGTGCGTGTATATATATATATATATATATATATATATGTGTGTGTGTGTGTGTGTGTGTGTGTGTGTGTGTGTGTGTGTGTGTGTGTGTGTGTGTGTGTGTGTGTGTGTGTGTGTGTGTGTGTGTGTTGTATACACGTTTATTACTGTAGCCATTTTTGTCCGATAATATTTATAATTTCTACAGAATTATCGACAAAGTATTATGACTTAAAAAAAATTTGATATTAAAGGCAGCATGGGGAAAAAAATTTTAATCAGTAATATAATATCTATTATGATAATAATTCTAATACCCCCGACAATAGCAGAAATAATATTTTTTACTCAGCCAAAATGTATGTATGTTATATATATATATATATATATATATATATATATATATATATATATGTGTGTGTGTGTGTGTGTGTGTGGGGAAGGAATAATAAAGTTGATAATACACGTGGTTTTCTGTGCCATTTTTTCGTACCGATAACATATTTAAATATAGCTTTACAAATACCAAGAATCAAAGTCTGATTTCAAGAAGTGATTATTGAAGCTTACTCTTACAAAACATTATAAGATATGCAATGATCTAATCAGTCTATACCTTCATAATTCAGTATTGTAAAATTGCGGATTTACATTGTATTAATGTATTTTGAAAGATACAGGTCTGATGTCATTGCAGCATAATACAATTGTCAATATTTTGTTTATTTTATTCACAAGATTTTTTATTACTACATATTATCTGATTTATTCAACTTATGAAATATATTATTCATAACTAACTATATCTTCTTAATTTTGTGGATATAAAATGCAACAGGTAAGCCAACTAAACCTGTATTATCTGGTGGACAAAGAGTCAAAGAAGGTCAAGACATCACTTTGATGTGTACATCATCCTCTACCTCCATACCCATTAAGTACCAATTACCTTTGAGATACACCTGGACAAGAGATAACATCAACCTAACAACTACATCATCATCTAGACATAGAGTTAATGGTCATCAATTGACAATAACTAATGTGATGAGAGATGATAGAAATCATCAATATACTTGTATTACTGGAGAAGATGGTGGTTTATCATCAGAGAGTGACATCACACAGATCATTGTATTATGTAAGTATTTTTTATCTTTTATTATCATCTACAATATGCTTATATTTTGGTTAATGTTAATATTTACTTAATACTTTGTTTCTAATTACTTGAATACAATGGAGTTGTCTCCCATACTTTTAACATGTTTTTGTTATAAATTCTGAATTGTAAAATATAAACGATTATTTAATATTTACTATCAATAATTATATAAATATTACAACTACATAATACACTAGATCCTTGTTTGGTGATTACTTAGTCTACCTATAACAATTTAATTACTTAATTAATTGATATGGCATTGTGAAAATAAGCTAAAATATTTTATTAAGAAGTAAAACACCGATTTAATATGATAAGAAAACTGTAATAGTGTTTAAATGAAATCACTGTTGAGACAATTAGAATATTTATTGACAGTTTAAAATATCCAGACTTAAGATTTCAACTCAAATATCTACATTTAACAGGTAACTTAAAATCAACCTAATTCTATTAGGTGTTAATAAATATTATTAATTTATGACTATCATGCATTTAACAAATGATCCCTAAGAAGTTGATGATCCCTATGGTATATTGGCCACTGAAACTTTCCAGAAACTCTACTTGACCTTTGTACATACTGCACAATATTTTAAAATTATCTTCACCAAGCCACTACTTACAGTCAGTAATAAATTGCAATTTAATTTAACTATTATTTAACTACTATTTAACTGCTGTTTAACTACAATTGATTTACGTGGAAAATAATATGATAGACTAGGACCCGAATGAGACATGCTATTGTTGATTGGTATTATTAATATTATTATTATTATTATTATTATTATTATTATTATTATTATTGTTGTTGTTGTTATAATTTATTAAAGAGCATAAATTACATTAATATCATTTCAGCTCATATTAATACATAACTTTTATGAACGACAGATAAAAAAGATTCCAGTTATTTCACTGTTAAAGTATTATTTCATTATGGCTTTAGCATGATAGAGACAAAACTGGTGACTTGAAGTTTAGCATCTCAATTAAGGAATATTAAACATTCCTCCGATTTCTCAGCGATGGGTGTAGAGCGCTCTTTAGAAATAATTAGTGCCAAAATAAGAATCAAGTGTGATAAATATGATGTGTTTGAATAATGTATATCCTTGTTGTGGCCTGTTAGTTTCAGAACTGATAAATAAAATGTATCCATATTTAGACTTGGCTAGTAGACCTATGTGAGCTGAATCTTTGTTAACAAAATCGTTTGAGAACTCTGTCGGTTAATAATGTGATTGTGTACACTCGACTCTGTTATAATATAATTTTACACCCACTTAGTTTGACCCAAGCACATGCATAGCTAGTTTTGTTTAGTTTTGTTTACATAACAATATAATAACCTAAGCTGCACCAATGTAAATGAAACAGAACGGCCAAAGGTCATAACACTGTCAATAAACACTGTTTCAAGATTCGAAATGATGGATTATAGCCTATAAGATGAGACAAATAGCAAATAGTCGTTTACCAATCTTATAAATAGAAAAGTTGGGATAAACTCTGGTAGACTTAGTGGCAAAACATATCGAATTGTCTTCAGTGTGAAGGAACGCGCAAATGAGATTGTAGAATTGTTTCAGTCCGAAATATGGTTCTTGTGTGCGAGCACCTGGGCGGCGATATGAAAATTTGATATGTGTATTTTGTGTGTGTATTTATATATATATATATATATATATATATATATATATATATATTTTGTGTGTGTGTGTGTGTGTGTGTGTGTGTGTGTGTGTGTGTGTGTGTGTGTGTGTGTGTGTGTGTGTGTGTGTGTGTGTGGTATCAAAGGGGAAACATTGACTGAAATGCGGAAGTATCATATGACCGGCTCTTGATGTAAATGGCACCGGATAGTTCAACAATCAGATAAGTTACACCAGTAATACTGATGTATTTTGAATATTATATAATATAGATTTAATTTATATTTGTATAAATTACATTTAGATATTTTATATTTCTTGTGTTTTCTTTTTAATCGATCACTTTCTTGCTTGTAGTTCGGGGAGTATCCCCAGGCTGTCGCTTGTTTGGCACAGTCTCTATGGTGGAGTCCTTCTCCGTAGAGTTTCTGTATCTGAAAATGACTTTGTAAAGTTCTGGTCCCGGACGTACCGGTGCCGAACCTTTACAAAAGATGTACTGTGTGTTTGGTTTTTGCCAGATGTATGGTTCTTTTTTAAATAAGGGTATTATTATGTGTGGCGTGGCTGTGACTTTGTGTATTACAATGACTGCTTGTTCTGTGTCGGTTAGGTTGTGTTGCGCCGGAGTTAAGAGTTGTTTAAGAGGTTGTCGGCAGGCTGGGAAGGCGGGATAATTAATTAGATAGTGAACGGGGTCAAAGTTTTGGTTACAATGTGCTTCATTATTTGGGCCGACAAAGCTTTTTGTGTGCACCCAGCAGCGGAGGCGGCGTATGTGTACGTCTGCTATTATGTTGTTTGTGATGTGAATGGCGTGAACAATGGTTTTATTGTACCAGGTACTTAATTTGGCTGTGTCTTGATTTGGTGTTATTTGTTTGTGTAGATATTCTGTTATCATGTGTTTGTAGGTACCTGGTGTCTGTTCTGCTTGTAGAATGTTGGTTAGGTTAGTGGCTTCGTTGGCCAGAGCGTCGGCTCGTTCATTACCCTCGATATTTGTGTGGCTGGGAACCCAATGTAGAGTGATTAGACTACCGTTGACTTAATATAGAGACGGAGTTAATAATTTTCGTTGTCTGTCTTGTGGCTTCCGCCATGCGAGGGCGGCGTATATGGCGTGAAGTTCTGCTAGAGTGATTGGTGTGTGTGGTCGGGGAGTCTTCCACAGGGATTTCGGTGTACTCCCTCCACAAAACAGGCCCAGGCAGATTTTCCATCCTGTCGGACACTGGCATCTGTGTAGATGTTTATTGCTGCCTGGTCTCTGTTCAGGGAAGAGATCCTGTCCGACGCCTCAGTGAATGCCCCTTGTGGGTCTTGTTTTTGTTTGTTTGTTTACGATAATGATGGTCAATGGGTAGTCGTGCCATGGAGCAGTTTCCTTGGCATCCGGAGGGTGGATTGCTGGAATTCCCATGTCCCTTTGAATAGCAGCTGCTTTCATGGCCCAGCTTCTATTAATGTGTACTCTGGGGTCTTTGTGTAAGCTTTCTTATATTTTAGATGTGATCTGTACTGGGTCCAGTTTTGTCGCTGTTCTTAATATGTATTTGGTGGTGTCTCCTCTTATGAGATGGGCAATAGGGGGGATGCCGGCTTCTCTGCTGATAAGGGCAGAGGGGAAGTAGGGGAGGGGGGGGGGGGATACTAGGACATATTTAAGTGCAGTTCTTTGTGCTATTTCTATGTGTTCAATTGCTGTTTTAGATGCAAGTAGGTAGATTGGGGCAGCATAAAGAAGTATAGATTGAATTAGGGCTTTATAAAGATTAATAAGATGTTTTGTGTTTATTCCTACTTTAACATTAGAAATAATTTTTATTATGTTTAGTCCAGAGTATATTTTTTGTTTTGTTTGTAGTGCGTGTTTGTTGTGTAGTAGATGAGAGGGCGGAGCCCTGTGGGCAGCCTGTAGTAAGTGGGTGTGAGTCAGATTTTCCCCCTTGAACTGTAACTTTAATTTCTCTATTGTCTAGGAAGTCTTCTACCCACGATATTATTCTTCCCTTGATGCCCAGGGAGATTAAAGCGTCTAAGATGACGATGTGGTTAGCCCTTTCAAATGCCTTATCTAAATCCAGAAAGGCAGTGTAGACTGTGCCGGATCGGATTTTTCTTCTTGTGTTGGTGATTAAGTCGATCACTTAATCATGCCCTATATATATTATGGGGTCCGTCGATATCGGCCCTCGTCGATCTCGGCCCACGTCGATCTCGGCCTAGGTATTCCAAGGGAATACCATTAAGATAGTTGCTCACACCATTAAAGTGTCTATTGTAGATGCGTGTTTGTATATGTCGCCAATCTCGGCCCATGTCGATTACTATATATATATTTGTATATAATTATACACGTATAATTCTGCAGATTGACTACGGCCCGACAGTACGACATATATTCCACTGTTTTATTGTATTGACTAAGACGACACGACTTCCTGCACCAACGTTAATTACACGCACAATTCAAACACGCCCAACAACCACAACCTACTCGATGAAACGGATCCAGGACAAAACCCCACTCGGACAAAACCCCATCAGACAAACCCCACTCGGACAAAACCCCACTCACTAATACACATTTCGGACATAACCCCACTCTTAAATTAATATTAATAAATGTTGTTTTATTAGGCCTTTGATGATATTAATTGATTGATTAATTAATTTATTCTTATATACAACATTTATATAGCACTCTCTATAATATTGTACAACATGATCAAAAGTGTGTTACATGTAAAATAAGACTTAACATAAAACATAAATAAAAGAAAGCTTCATCAAAATAATGGAAGTAATTAAAGTTATCTCGTTTATGTCAAAACTCAGTTTTGTTCATCAAGTGAAACGTCTTCTAAGTTTGACCTCCATCAACCCCGCCATCACCATTACTACCACCACTACCATCAACCCCGCCATCACCATTACTATCACCACTACCGTCAACCCCACCATCACCATTACTACCACCACTACCATCAACCCCACCATCACCATTACTACCACCACTACCATCAACCCCGCCATCACCATTACTACCACCACTACCATAATAATAATAATAATAATAATAATAATGTATATTTAATAAAGCGCCCTTACTAGCAGGAGCCATTCAAAGGCGCTGTACAAATAATATGTAATTTAATAATACCCCAAATAATGTCTGTAAAAACCCTGTAATGATTTAAAAGATAATAATTATTTATCTGTGAAAGCGACCTTAAATAGGTGTGTTTTAGAAGAGACTTAAAATTTCCAAGAGACGACGAATTTCTAATATTTGCCGGCAACTTATTCCACAAATTGGGGGCTGCAACACTAAACGCACAATCACCATATGACTTGAGCCGAGACACTGGCACCTGCAATAGTATCTGACTGGATGACCTGAGTTTTCGGGATGACTTTCTAATGGAAACCAGTTCACACAGGTATTCTGGTGCCATATCATTAATAGATTTATAAGTTATTAACAGAATCTTAAAATGGATACGCTGTCTAACAGGTAGCCAATGTAGTTTTTGAAGAATTGGGGGTAATATGATCATATTTTCTAGTATTTGTTACAATGCGAGCTGCACTATTCTGAATTCGCTGAAGGCGATTAATGTTATAATTAGATATGCCATATAACAGGGAGTTACAATAGTCTATACGAGATGTAACAAAGGCATGAACTACAGTTAAAAGTGATTCTTGCGTCAAGAATGCTTTTAAACAGTGGATGTTCTTAAGATGGTAGTAGGCAGCTCGGCATACTGATGTGACATGTTCATGCATGTTAATACATTGGTCAAAAATAACCCCTAGATTTTTTACTGACCCATTAGGGGTAATCGAAGATGTACCCATCTGTAATGCTGGTGTCTTTAGGGATTTAACACAATGTGGTGATGCCAAATATAAAATATTTGTTTTATTATCATTTAGTTTTAGAAGATTTTGAGTCATCCATAGCCGGATATCGGCAATACAATGTTCTAAATTCTTCAAGGAAGAGGAGAAATGTAACTCATTGTCAGGATCCAGTGATATATACAGCTGTGTGTCATCAGCATACAAGTGATATTTAATCCCATATCGCTGCGCAATGATCCCAAGAGGACGGGTATACATTGTGAAAACCAGAGGACCAAGAACTGAACCCTGTGGTACACCAGATAACAAAAACTGAATGTCAGATAAAATACCATGAACAGACACTCTCTGGGAGCGTTGTTCCAGATAGGATCTAAACCATTCAAGTACTCTACCTGACAGACCAAACATGTCTTTTAACCTAGAGAAAAGTACACTATGGTCAACTGTATCAAATGCAGCAGACAGGTCCAGAAGAACAAGTATTACTGGCTTACCTTGATCAATTGACATCATAATATCATTTTTCACTCGAACCAAGGCTGTTTCAGTGCTGTGACCAATTTTATAGGGGAGACTGTAGTGATTCATTAAGGTTATTATTGATTAAATATTTGTTTAGATGGAAAGCAACTGCCTTTTCTATAACTTTAGATAAAAATGTAAGATTTGAAACAGGTCTGTAATTGTTTAGAATATTACAGTCCAGAGTGTGGTTTTTTATTAATGGTTTTACAAGGGCAGCTTTCATGGATCTTGGGAAAACACCCAGAGATAATGATTTATTAACTACATTTGTAATTGGGTTACATCAACCCCGCCATCACCATTACTACCACCACTACCGTCCACCCCACCATCACCATTACTACCACCACTACCGTCAACCCCACCATCACCATTACTACCACCACTACCGTCAACCCCACCATCACCATTACTACCACCACTACCGTCAACCCCACCATCACCATTACTACCACCACTACCATCAACCCCACCATCACCATTACTACCACCACTACCATCAACCCCACCATCACCATTACTACCACCACTACCGTCAACCCCACCATCACCATTACTACCACCACTACCGTCAACCCCACCATCACCATTACTACCACCACTACCATCAACCCCGCCATCACCATTACTACCACCACTACCATCAACCCCACCATCACCATTACTACCACCACTACCATCAACCCCACCATCACCATTACTACCACCACTACCGTCAACCCCACCATCACCATTACTACCACCACTACCGTCAACCCACCATCACCATTACTACCACCACTACCGTCAACCCCACCATCACCATTACTACCACCACTACCTTCAACCCCATCATCACCATTACTACCACCACTACCGTCAACCCCACCATCACCATTACTACCACCACTACCGTCAACCCCACCATCACCATTACTACCACCACTACCGTCAACGCCACCATCACCATTACTACCACCACTACCGTCGACCCCACCATCACCATTACTACCACCACTACCGTCAACCCCACCATAACCATTACTACCACCACTACCATCAACCCCATCACGATCGTTACCACCTCCCCACCATCCACACTACCACCACTACCGTCACCACTACCATCACCACTATCGCAATCATCACCATCACGATCGTTACCACTCCCACTACCATCACCTCTACCACTACCGTCATCACCATCACCACCATCACCTCTACTACTACCGTCATCGCCATCACCACCATCACCTCTACCACTACCGTAATCACCATCAACGTCATCACATATACCACTACCGTCATCACCATCACCGTCATCACATATACCACTACCGTCATCACCATCACCGTCATCACATATACCACTACCGTCATCACCATCACCGTCATCACCTCTACCACTACCGTCATCACCATCACCGTCATCACCTCTACCAATACCGTCATCACCATCACCGTCATCACATATACCACTACCGTAATCACCATCACCGTCATCACATATACCACTACCGTCATCACCATCACCGTCATCACATATACCACTATCGTCATCACCATCATCACCTCTTCCACTACCGTCATCACCATCACCGTCATCACCTCTATCACTACGGTCATCACCATCACCGTCATCACATATACCACTACCGTCATCACCATGACCGTCATCACATATACCACTACCGTCATCACCATCACCGTCATCACATGTATCACTACCGTCATCACCATCACCGTCATCACCTCTATCACTACGGTCATCACCATCACCGTCATCACCTTTGCCACTACCGTCTTCACCATCACCGTCATCACCTCTACCAATACCGTCATCACCATGACCGTCATCACATATACCACTACCGTCATCACCATCACCGTCATCACATATACCACTACCGTTGTCACCATCACCGTCATCACATATATGACTACCGTCATCACCGTCATCACCACTATTACAGCCTCTATGTTGGAGTGGTTGAGAAACTCCTCCCCCACCACTCACAAGGGAGCAGTACGGAAAGATGGAGCCGAAATACCCTGAGGGTGGTCACTGCCAGAGTATTTTACGTCCTCAGGGGTTTTTAACGTCCCCCTTTATTTTAAATAATTCAGTGGAGACACACACACACACACACACACACACACACACATATATATATATATATATATATATATATATATATTCTTCAACAGCCATTTAATTATACACAACAAAACATAGGAATACAACTTTAACAACGAAATAGGTGAGCCGAGATCGACATGGGGCGAGATCGACGCGAGTCTATATTATTGCCAACCCCCGTGTTTACTCAGCCAAAAAATTGGCCCATTGCGTTAACATGTTTTCTGAAAAGATATTAAATTTACATGATTGGTGCCATTTCAACACCATATGACAGGGAAAACCATTGGTAGAAGAGTTATGCATGGATACATTTGAGCCTTTTACAGAAACTGATATCAGACAGTTGGTGAAAAAGTCATCTAGATCTAGATTTATCGCTTTCTAGTTTCGGTGCAGTTGTGACTGTGAGTTGACCCTACCCTATCATGGGCCTATGCCTTCATCAAGTTCATGGCTTTAGAAATAATGCCTGGGTGTTCTGATAAGCCCGATTACAAAGATAATTAATAAATCATTATCTCTGGATGTTTTCCAGAGGTCTATGAAAACTTCCTTTCTAAAACCATTACTGAAAAAAAAAACAGTTTAGGCTGTAATATTCTAAGCAAACACAGACCTGTTTCTTATCTTACATTTTGTCTACGGTTATTTAAAAAGGAGTTGTTTTCCATCTGATTAAATATTTAATCAATAATAACCTTAATGAATCACTACCAGGGTTTTTGCCAGAGGGTAAAATGGGTACAAATCTGACCATTTTTTTATTAGTAGATAAAAAGTTTCCTGTAGATTTTTTAAGGGTCAAATGGATGCATCTTCAGTCCTCATACATTAGTAGCCCAGGGTAAGTATAAAATAGGGGGCACGAATTAGAACACAGCGTTTGTCATAATGTTAATTTCCAGCCTCAAGCTTTTTCAGTGTTTCTCTGGTAATCCACTGGAGTCTGTGGTTCGGCTTCTAACAGTACCAAATGTCAGCCCCCACGTCAAAATCAACATCACAAAGCTTGTTTAGTCCCTCAATGGCGATCCTCATCAAGTGGCCGAGAGATTCTGGGAGATGCCTACTCATCAGCCGGGTCTTTATCTGTTTCATATCAGATAAGCTATTCCACAGTTGCTGTGGAGACTGGGACTGTGAAGGTGGCTTGCATCAGGAACAATATGTTTGGATACATTGTCTTGTCAGCAGGTTTTTTTCAGCAGGCCACTTAGTATAGCCTGGGCATCATAGTCCTGGTATCCTGATGACAAGTTTAAGCACTTGCCAGTGGACCTTAGCCTTGGCACTTTCAATATCCGGAGGGGAAGTTGCGGTGATCTCCCTAAGGGTTACAGTTGTCTCAACACCATAAAATGAGACGAGGACCTTAAGCTTCTGCTTTCCACAATCAGCAATACGGTCTGGCTGAGAGAGGTCTTTGGGGTTGAATATAGAACTAGCAGTAATTACTCCAATAGCATCTTCAAATAACCTTTCTATGTTCTGCATCAAGGCATCATGCTAAGGGTAACCTGAAAGAGGAAATAAGTCCTGTAAGAATTTTAACATTACAAAATATTATTGTATGGTTAAAAATGTTGTCTGTAGTATGTTCTGGTACCCTGAAACTGTGAAAGGAAGAAGGACGAATAGATGCTGCTATAGCTCTGCCTGAAACAAATCTGAAAGATTAGAAACAGCATATGCCCAATCAACATTACTAACATTGCCTGCAGAAAGCGTAAGAAGGGTGATATTGTAGGTTTATAACCTATTCATTATACATTGCTGGGGTGAGAATTTATTTTAACTTGTCCTGCTCTCTGTTGTACCAACCATATGAAACACAATGGCCAAGAAGAATCTCACCTGTTCTGTGAAGGAAGTTTTCTTGGTCATCTGCTGACACCTGGATACTGATATCTTGGCATTCTACTGCTACTCCACTGAAATTCCCACCAACTCCATCTGCTATGTTGTCCCTCACAGCCTGAATAGAGGAAAGGCAATGGTTCAACTCTGCCTGTACAAACATGACATCAAAGTCTTTGGACTGGAGAGGCTTGCTTAATCTCACCACATGGGGTAGCAATAGTACACAGCAATATTACACCTGCCACAAAACTGTATTTTTTCATCAGACATGCAATTCCCAAGGATTCTGGTTCACCTGTAAGAAAAAAAGAAATTCATCTCTAACATTTCTAAACCCATTTGTATGAATACTAGATTTCTCACTCAAGTGCCAACTAATAAACATTGTAAGGCAGCAATTCTATGTTTTAACACTTGTGACATTAGGTTCTTTTATTTATCTATTCAAGCTTAACTGTATAGTACCAGCAGTGAGGAACACATTAATTTCCTATTAAAAACTAATGGTTCTGATTACTTATGAGTGTCTGTATGCAGAT
>JAODUP010001735.1:0-30104 GCA_025642065.1 Paralvinella palmiformis
TTTTCTCTCTTTCTTTATCCATCTTCTATCTACCCACTCTTTCTCCCCTCTATCTCTTTCTTTATATTTATCTATCTATACGTCGTATATATATATATATATATATATATATATATATATATATATATATATATATATATATATATATATTTCAACACCATGTTGGCTGGTAATCATTACAAAATAGAGATAATAGAGATAACCAGTCGTTATAAATATGTTGTCAAAAGCATGATGTCAACAATATTATTACACCATTGTCATCAAAGACCACGTTACAATCGTTCATGTTATATTACAATATATTATCATCTGTGACTTTCGGATGAGATGTTCTGTTTGCGATATTCTTCGCCTTGGTGTGTACAATAAACACATTAAACAAAGAGGATCTTGGATTATTCCCATGAATACGACGTCTAGTACTCTGGTCAAATATTATAATAATACAACACCTAGGCCCATTGCTACTATGATCTGATGCGATAATCATTTCCCAGCCTCTATACTTGTATGGCCAATGAACACATATTTGTGGCCATTCATTCATCCGTGTCAATTCCATCATTGAAATTATTTCCCATATTAAATTTATCACAATAATATATTTATTGTTCTGGTATATTCAGGGGAAAATAACATTTCAAATGTTTGAAATAGCTATTTTTTAATATTTACTTTTTCTCACTTGACAATCGCAATACCGGTTTTGACGATTATTAACATTGGTGATGAACAACAGAATAACAAGATTGTCTTAATTCCTTCAGTACAGAAAACAGTGAGTCTCTTCTTAGTTACACAATGATAGCAATCAATGTAGCTCGTGTTACGACAAATAAATCAGATATAAAACATTATAAAACATATTGCTAGGTTGGACTTATAACGTAATCATTGTTAAACCTAGGTAAGGTAATCGTTCCTATAACCATGTTCACATATTTACTGACATTATGATCGATACCAAATTCAACTGTGACGTCATGGATATCAATAATTTAACACACAAACATATCGATAAAAATAAGATCTATTACGGCGAGTTTTATAATAATAATAACAATAATAATAGTAGTAATAATAATAATAATAATAATAATAATAATAATATTACATCTAGCGGTGTATGATTATTAGTAAACAGAAAGCATAAAATATTAAAACAAATATTTATCTTTGTTAACTTTAAAATTGTGTTTTTTTTTGTTCTTGGGATATGGTTTGGTCATTTGTTGAGCTATAATATTATTGAAATGTTACTTCCCCATGTGATAAATGAAAAGATATTTCATTTTCAATTGAAGCTTGTACTACAGACATAAGTACTTGGATCAACTGCAACATGCTGAAATGCAAAGAAAACTAAGAATCTTCGCATTAAAGTAAGATCCAGTTATATAAATCATTCCATGTCTTTAATTCCAGCTACTGATACATAATCAGCCTTAAATGAGTGCCTGATTGTAGTTGAGTGCACTTACACACATTAGTCATAAACAGTCAAGCCACCCAACCCATTTCTCTATTTAAGATAAATCATACCTTTCTATTTAAAACTCTGGTAATTTTCGTTTGCACTTTTTCAATTAATACTTTATATTTCTGGTTATTTATATACCATTAAACTGTTTTTGTTCAACTATATTTCAAGATATAACATTACATATGTAATATATTGAGAAATACATCATTCAGTTTACCCCGGTAATTCCCGTAAAATATTGAAAACATCGAGTTCTACAAAAGAGGTAATACACGTCGCTAAATATTTACGCACGCCTTTGCAACGAAAACACCACATGACACAAGGTGCGATAGGCCTTAATCAACGGCAGTGTGGAAACAGATCTACTTGAACATTTCAAGGTGTTAGACCAAAACATCATGTTACGACGTTTATAATGTGTTATGGGGTTCTCGCGTCAAAGGGGGTCTTAGTTTAAAATTATGCTTGGACGTACTTATGACAAAATTTCTTAATCACAACATTAAATCTCGATGAGTGTTTATGGGAAAGTACATATTTACATAATGTATTAGAACTCTCTCTCTCTCTCTCTATATATATATATATATATATATATATATATATATATATATATATATATATATATATATATATATATATATATATTATTTATTCAGTTATATATATATATATACATATATATATATATATCCCTGTCTTAACTGTTTCCCGTATATTCCCATATTCTGTCTATCACACAGCAGCATTTGTCTTAGAAGACATGCTGACGTCACTAATACATATTTGACATCTTACATTTCTCCACCTTTCCAGAACTGAACGTTAGATACGTCATCTGAATTTGTCATCACTTTACCAAGTCTATGATTTGGTCTATACGTATATAATGTCACATCTGTCTAGGTTCATGGCGTGTGTCCGGTGTCAACTTGGCATTATTATTACAAAATGTGTTAAACCATTTGGTAAATCGGAAATTATCATATATTGGGAACACCTTGTATGTTTTTAACGTGATTGTAATGTTGTTAACACGCTGAGGCTATATACAGGGCTTGAATTTTCACTTAGGTTAGAGAAGAACTTCGACGCCAGACCAGTCGGACGTTTATTGATACATGGTTCATATAGGTAGGATTTATTCAGTTATTCTAACCCAGAATAAAGCTGAGGTCAGCATCGAGGTGTCGAAATGCTTTATATACAGGTTTCTTTTGGACCACAGAAAATTACTGTTGAATGTAAACTGTGGTGTCAAAATATTTATGAAGTTTGGTTTTAATTGAAAAGGGGTTTGAAACTGGTATCAAAGATTTTTTTCTTCCCCTTTTTGTACTAGCCTGCATTAGCCCTTTCCTGTGGGCGGACATATTTGTCCGTACAAAAACGAATTTGCTGGTTCCCACAGGCGATGGTAAACAACACATCTTAGGGATCCAAATTTATATTGGAGGTATGGGAAAGTTTTTTATTTTATTAATTATGTATAGTTTATTTTATTTTTGGAAGTTTTAATGATGTTTAGATATGTTGATGCTCTTCCTTTGCCTCACATTAAACCCCCCACACACACACACACACACACACACACACACACACACACACACATATATATATATATATATATATATATATATATATATATATATATATATATATATATATATATATATATATATATAAAAAATATATATATATATATATATATATATATATATATATATATATATATGATAAGTGAATGATTTACGCCATGTATTTATGTCAGTATAATTTATAATAGAAAAAACAGCAGAAATATGCACCTTTCTAGTGGTCAAGAAGTTCATGAACAAGGATTTCAAACTATATTGAAGAATCGGTGAGATGTGCTATTTAGATATAATGTTTGCAATGATCATCTATTAGCATTATAGCTTACCACTTGAATAAAGCCAAAACGTTGGTAATCTCTTGATCCGTTCTTGTCCAAGACTGCCAATCTGTGAAGAAGGGTGTAAAGATACAGGCTTGGGAGCGGTGGAAACGTCTTCCTAATTTGAAAACGTTACTTATTTCGCGAAATGAGAAGCATTGCTTGAAATATGAACAAATGAACATCTGTGTGTAACAAATAATGAAGTAATATTTAAATAGAACCAGTTATTTTATTTTATTTTAATTATGTTTCGAATCGGCATGTGAATGGTTTCCTATTTTAGCTATGAATAGTTGTCAATAATTCCACTTTTATCAAATAAGCAGTTATGAATTGATGTTCTAAGAGTATCATATATCAAGACTAGAAATGTTTTTACAGCAAATAAACCAAGTTACAGAAAATATTAGTGGATTTCGATAATAGTACATTCAGGGACCTTGAAGATGCCTATGCGTCTTTAATGATAGAGGAAAAGCCCCCCCCCCAAAAAAAAAACTACTACTTTCATGTACAATAAGAGTCTACAATCCGCAAAGGGACACAGAAGGTAATGTGATCGACCACTGAACACGTCCTGGAAATGACGCGGCAGAATTTAATGTGGCTAACGTTTATGGTGACGGGCGTTGCTTCTTCGGGAGCTTGGTGGCGGTTCTACACTCAACAATCTTGCAAACGGGGAGAATTCTCATTTCGGGTTCCATAAACTCGCCTGATATCAGTAGAGAAGATACTGGACTGCCAAGGCTGATGAACTGATGTATGTTGTCGTTAATGTTAGTGAATGAGAGTTGAGAGTGAAAAATTGCATGAAATGTGCAGCACACTACCTTTCCTGTTAGACAAACCTGCAAATTCCCAGTTCTCTTCCATGGATGATAGGATTCGTGCAATGTCATCAACGGGCACATGTGCTGGCAACGAATTCAGTGCGGGAGCTTATTTGTTAATGTCACAGTTGGTAGTCTATCAAAGACATAAGTGTGGACTATAAGGTAGTTGCTCGTATTCCACCAAACGTCTATCGTGATCAAAAGTCAATTTTCTGCTCCGTCGTGAAGACACACTAAATCAGCCAGGTCATTTTGATTTATTGCTGACTTCAACTCCAAGAAAAACCTATACACTCTCACGTTCAGATCAAGATATTATCAATGAACAGGAACAGACCTGCAGAGAGCCTGAACTTTCTTAGGCCTTTATTTTATATTGGATCCTAGCATAACAAGTTATTGATCAGCCAATAGTCACATAGAGTCGGACCAACCTTCGCCATCTACTAAATCGGAATTATTCTGATATCACAATCTATTTGTTTAGACAACGTACATTTTAATATATGTTGGAAGGTCATTTTTAATCAAACCTTAATATTATAGAATACAACAATTACAAGATGATACTTTATAAAAAGAACAGCAACAATAATAGTAGTGGTTTACATTTAAATTATATTTAAAACATATTCTAAGCCCATATAGTTCAAACACATTGTATACTTAAATACACTGGTTTATATAAATAGGTTAATTTAAATAAGTAGGTTTTAAGAATCTTACGAAATATTTCTTTACTTAAGCTTAATATGGTTTGCCAACTTATTTCACGGCCTGAAAGCTAATTATTAGGTACATTTCTCTCCGTGCATTGATATATGGTCTTTTGGTATCGTCAGAAGTGAACAGGCCTCAAATCGAAGCATTAGTACTGGTATGTACTTTTGGACCAGATCGCTAATACTTGGAAATCGGCTAAGGTAAACAATATAAGTCTACATCTTCTAAAGGTTATGAGGTCAACATCTGTGAATTTAGAGACAACATCTTGTAATAATGTAATCTTAGCACTAATTAATTGTTATTTATTTTTTATGAACGTAGTTAGCATTCTCATGATAACATTTGTGCCCCTACTCCAGCAGCTTGCTGCATTAAAAGTATGAGCTCCGGTGGTCTCCCTGTTGATTCTTAAACGTCGTAATACCTAGTTGTAGCTGGTGAATGGATAGTCACTGGTGGTATGTCTCCATTACCTTTCTCCATCCATTTTAGTGTTCATGAGGAACATCATAATATTCTGAAAAGGTTTTGCAGTGAATATCATATTGCAGTTCGCTTTATGTAACAACCTGGTCTAGGGGGGTGGTAATAAAGAAAGCAAACCTCACATATTATAATAACAAATAATAAGAAGTAGGAAAATGATATTTTAAATCAATAACGAATATATCGCTGAGCTCTTGTCCAGTTAAAATTCTGGGTTCTATACTAAACCGGTTTGTAATATTCCATCATGTAATTATTGCAATCTAATTATGTGTAAAATTAAACGATCGCGGAAAAAACCCTAACTCGTAAGAATTATCATTCACTGTCATAATGTTAACCTGATTATGATTGACATTGTTTTATCTGTTTTTGTTGAAATAGAACAACATATAATCATAAATAATAATTATGTAAATTGATTTACCAAAACCAGGTGACCCTGTTCTGAGGCGCTGTACAATAAAGAAAGAGACGTTTGACAAAATGACTAAATATAATGAGTACGGTTTACAATTCAAAGCTTGTTTGAATAACAAAGTTTTGACATGTTTAAAAAACATTTAGTGACTTATAATTTCTAATATGACTAGGCAACTTATTCCCCAATGTTGGCGCAGCAACACCAAAGGCTTTCAATCCATATAGTTGGAGTTTGTATTTAGATACGACAAGGATCAGTTCACCGGATAATCTGAGTGTTCGAGTGTTAGCCTTCTTATGAAGCAGTTCTGTCAAATATATCGGTGCTTGACCATGTGATGTCTTGTAAGTTATCACGAGTGTCTTGAATTTAATCCGCTTAATTACTGAAAGCCAGTGAAGCTCCTTAAATATTGAAATAATGTGATCATACTTTCGATACCCTGTGATAATTCTAGCGGCGATGTTTTGAATCAGTTGCAATCGTTCGACCAATTTATCAGACAAGCCGAGAAGAAGGGAATTACAGTAATCTAACCGTGATGTAATAGAGGCATTGACCAAAGAGATAAGTGCATCATGGGTAAACATGGAGTTTAAGCTCTTGATGTTCCGTATATGAAAATATGACGCCTTGCGGATACCAGCCACTAGAGTTTCCATGTTCATGTGTTGGTCGAAGAGTACACCATGAGTTTCACTAGGTGATATCAAACTATTATCAATTTGAAGTTGAAAGCCATTAAAGTGCATGCTGAAATAGGATGACGCTAATACAAGTAACTCAATTTTGTTACTGTTTAGTTGTAGTTTAAGTGTGATCATCCAGGACTGTATATCACTAATGATAAGTAACTTATTGCCTCTGTTCAATGTCAATGACATCAAATGATACATACAATTGAGTATCATTTGCATACATATGTATCTGTATTTCATATCATTCTGCTATTGTGGACAAAGGTATAGCTTAGATGATGACAAATATCGGTCCTAGGACTGATTCCTGTGGCACCCCAAAGGCAAACACAGAAGTTCAGATCAAGCCTCTTCGAAAGACCTTCATTGAGACCGGAGCAGCGAGATACGAGCGAAACCAGGCAAAAGGAGTCCACTCATTCTATTATACACGATTTCATGGTCAAGAGTGTCGAATGCAGCCGATAAATCTAATAGGACCAGAACCATAGCCCTCCATCCATCGATTGCCATCAACATGTTGTTTGTCAAAGGCAGAAGTGCTATATCAGTGCTATGCCAACCTTTGTATGCTGACTCCATCTATTCGTCAAGGCCATGTACTAGCACACGGTCTTTTATTTGCGTGACTACCAGTTTTTCAATGATATTTAACAACGTGAGTTAGTTCGATACGGGTCGATAACATCACAAATTATTCATCTCTAACATAGGCTTAATCTTTAGGGCCCTGACAGTTATTTGTTATAATGATCAGTTGATTGTTGCATTAAGGCTGTATTAATAGTAATAGATTGAAATGCTAATGACTATTATGATAGAAACAGGTTTAAACAAAGATTGATCTGCTAAAAAGCACACAAAGAATTTACACTTTAGAAGTGTGTTATCTCTTATCGTTCAAGTAAATTGGTATGCTAGTTAAAGATTATGTAACCTTAAACATATCTAATTATATAGTTAATTAGACAAAGATTTACTGTTATTTTCCGGCCTTTAGTATTAATTTCTCAAGATATAGGTTATACACAACTTCAAGTAATAGCTACTAACTAAATGTATTGTTAACTGTAAAATAAGAGCGTTATTAAAACTAATATAGTACTTTCTAAATATAAGAACAAATAGAGATTAACTTTTGAGATTTGAATTAAATTTCTCCAAAATTACTTCGTTCTAAATATTATCACTGTCTTATTTTGGTTAGATGTAACAGTACTTTTTGCACGTACAAATATTTATTCTAATACTGTAAAATTATATTTCGCTTTAAAAAAAGCCATTTGTGAGAAGCAATTCATCTGCCAATCATGCCTATTGTTATAATGTTAATGAGGCTAAAGCAACATAATAGATACAATTGAAGTTGTTCTAGATTAGAATATAAGAATGTCTTGTTTACTATTCAAGTACTATTATATCTAGTGTAAGTAGTCTATAACAGCCAATGTAATGTAATCTAAATAGATCAAGATCCGATATTTCTCCATTCAACTGCCATGTCTTCAATTTCAGAAAGACGTATCTTATTTTGTTGAATTCCGATTAATGGTTTCCGGCCTGGTGTTAGATTTTCGATATCGACATTGCACAAAACGGCCTTTTCAGATCAACTTTCTGAATCTACATACCTTTGATGTTTGTTTGTTATTAACCAAACCATACTTCAATCAGTGTGTAGCTGTTGGTGTATTTACCGGACACTGTAAACTCTAAAAAAGTGTGATTCTGATGAGTCTCAAACGTTGTCCGACTTCATTATATTTCGCGAATCGAGAGTCATTAGAGATATGAATCCATTCGATTTGATCCTTTGTGATAACTGTGTTAAAGAACAAGTTAAGTCGTAACGGTGACTTGTATACTTGCACATAAGTTGTATGTGTAGCAGTGACCCATGGTATGAATAATCTTATCAATAATATATCAGATTAAGGAAGCCTTTAATAGCTACTTTCATAGTTTAAAAACACCTATATATAACATTAATTAATAAATTAATTCAAAGCGGAAATAAAAAGGATGACCTTTATATCACGATACGAAAACATTTACACCTCACTGGTTCCACAGTCATTTTAGAATATGCAACCATTTCCATTCAAGGAATGCTCGAGAGAAAACGTATATTTCGAATATAATATAATACGATAAACTATTTGTTTTGTAGTTGGTAAGAATATTCTTAACATGTGTGAACATGTGCGAACATACCACATCAACATGTCGAGGTGACAACTATCATCTTAAGAACATCCACGGTTTAAAGGCGTTATTACTACAAGAAGCACTTGTAACTGTAGTTCATGCCGTTGTTACATCTCGAATAGACTATTGTAACTCCCTGTTATATGGCATATCTGATTATAACCATTGAATGGATGCTACGAATATAGTTAAAACAATGTGATGCCAGCATAATGTCAACATCCAGATGATATACGTGCTTATTTATATATTATAATGTCAAACTATAAATAGTCATCGTAATAATTACAATATTATTAAATATCATGATGTACTAGTATATGTTTTATTAACACAATTAGCTATATTTATTTTTGTATTTATAGTAAGATTCTATGATAATTCATTCTATCATCTTGTATGTCTAGATGATATCCTATTCAATGTAAGTCCCAAATGTGACCAGCATTAAGGAGATATTATATTTGTGAATATGTTGTTAACATTATAATATCCAGCATACAAGTGTTTTTATTTTGTTTTGTAAAAGAGTCTGTAGTTGTCCTCGTTTCAGGCACAGACCAATGTCAATTGTGTACAATCTTCAAAAGGGTAATGCCACCCGTCTGGTCACAGTCACAGGCAAATAACCTCTGTTTGTCGTACCGTGATTTTTCGACTATGTCTAGGAATATATATCACTGGAGATTTACACATAATAAGCTTTTCTTTAATGGAATATATGTAGGATGCTTTTGTTTTGAGTAAAACAACAATGGTACTATGGGATAATATCCCTGGAGGTGAATGAACTATGTTCCACGAATAAACAAGCCGTTGTATAGGTTGATTAGATTTTCTTATTTTTTCAATATCGTAGAGAGAGGTGGGGAGGAGGAAGAAAGAAACAGACACACGTTCAGAGATTAAAGGTCGCTGCTTGTTATTATAGAAACATATACATCCAAACAGAAATGCTAAAATAATATTTCGCCTATGATATTTAGGGTTAAACCTTAACTGATGTTTATTTGGTTGATTTGGATTTATAGTGTTTTAGAATGCTAAACCTTATTATCTAATGGAAAAAGGAAAGGTTTACATTTGACTTTGTCTTATGACATCTACTAATGGAATTGGTGTAGTGCAGTTCATGGACTGGTACTGGAATAATATGGCGTTCTTATTGTGACTTCTCCATAACTGTTATGGAACTTGTAGGATCATGACCCTCATCAATAATTCGTTTGTTTGATGTTATATATTGGTTTTATTTGTGATGATATATATATATATATATACATATATATATATCCCCTCTCTCTCTCCCCCCTCGCTTTCTGGATATATATATATATATTTGTGTGTGTGTGTTTGTGTGTTTGTGTGTGCGTTTATATGTGTGTGTGTTCGTGTGTGTGTGTGTGTGTTTGGGTTCGCCCTCGTGTGAGTTTGTTTATTGGTATGTTTGGTTTTGTTGTTCGGGGAGAATCCCCAGGCTGTCGCTTAATCAGCACAGCCTCTATGTTAAAGTGGTTGAGAAACCTCCTCACCCACCACTCACAGGGGAGCAGTACGGAAAGATGGAGCCGAAATACCCTGAGGGTGGTCACTGCCAGAGTGTTTTACGTCCTCAAGGGGTTTTTAACGTCCCCCTTTATTTTAAATAATTCAGTGGAGACGGCAGCGCCATTTAACGTGGTCCGCCACCCACGATGTAGTGAGCCGAGAAATTAATCCCTGGAAAAGTTTCGACCTCTAACGGGTTCGAACCTGCGACCGTTGGCACCAAGTGCCTGGTGCTTAACCGCTAGGCCACCAGAGCTCACTATTGGTGTATTTGTGTGTGTCTTTATATATGTGCTTGCGTGTGGCTAAGTTTATGGTGGCACGATGGATAACATCCGTCTTCATATATTTAATAACTAGGGCTCTTCCTATATACCTGTAATATGTTTTGTTGTATCTTGGTCTGTGAAGTCTCTCCGGTGAGTAAGAGTCTTATTTTAATAAATTATTTTTTGAAAAAACTAAGTATATACGAAATCACATTCCCTTCTACCATTGGTTTCAAGGATATGTAAGTCTATAAGTATTCCATTGTTTATCTTATCCATCGGTAACTAAAGTAAAAGCTCAGTGGATGACAACAATAATCCGAAATTCGAAATAGCCGAAATTTGTCAAAATTATAACATTGGATTGGGCGATAATAAAATATACAATGTGGACAGGATGGCTATGTTTATGTGCATCCACACGTACGTTTTATTAACCTGATTGAAATGTTTGTTTTAAGTGGCATATCTTTGTGAATTAATAAATAATAGGTAAAGAAATACAACTAAAATATATAAAGTGTATTCACATTTACAACACATTATTCATGAATGTTTACAAAGAATTCCTAAATCAGAGTTTGCTTGAAAAGGTGTTTAGTGAAGTTTGATGCTATTGGTGATGCCCTGGTCCACAGGACATCTTGGACGTCAGCGTAATGACACAGCCTGATACATTCCTTAATTGTATTCAAGTCACATCAAACTGCTTAGAGACAGCAGTTTTAGTCTTAATAACTTGTTCAACCTGGATGATAGCTTAATAGTTCGTTTATATTTTGTAAATAATTAGCTTTTTCTGGATCGATGCCATCATTTACAACGGGAAGTAGATTAGGGTCACGTGATGTACAATGCCAGTGCTGATAGATCAAGTGTAATTGGTTCAAAATTGCTGGTGTTTCAATAGGTAAATAAATCACATAATCTTCAAAGAATAATAAGTACCTAAACTGCACTGTTATAATTATTTGAGCAGTAATTACATGTAACACCCGTTTATCCTATAGTGTCAGGTATTGTGTGAAAACATTCGCTTCTTAATTGTAATTATCCCTGCAAACGGAGTAATTTAACAATAAGAGGGCTGATTGACTTTCAAGAAAACCTATAACAAGTAAATTACACAATTGGAACCGGAACCTCGGGCTTACTTCGACAGAAGTTTTATATTTTATCATTCCACACTATACAAGGTAGCCACTATTGGTAATGTTCATGGTAATTATACCATACATCAAACAGATACATCAATACAATATTATTTTATTTTTACGATATAGAAATTAATATTTAATCCACTACATTGTATTCTACTAGACAGACGTGCATCTATTATCTTCCAATGTGTGATATATGTCTCAAATTATTTACAAGATGCTATAAATTAACGCTTCTTAATTCCTATATTTTAGCATTTACCAGTCATATTCTATTGATTGCCAAAATTCGATTTTAGAAGCTGTCGGTTAAAGAGAACAAACAACTTAGTGATGTTTTTGAAACATTCAGCGAGTGCGATGTTACGTGTCTTCCAGTTAATGTTACGACCGTTGGTACCAACAGCCAATACGAATAAACCAGCTGGTTAAGAGAACCAAGTTATGATATTAGCTACACAGCTTATCAGCTATTTGGTTCCAAACTTGACATTAACTATATCTTTAGCATTTCCTAAGTCTTTTGTGGCTGAGAACTATAAATCTTCACAGCCATTTGATTGCTGTGTCGAAGACGTATTAAATACACCTTTGGCAGTTAGTCGAAAAGCGACAATATAGAACGAAATGTTTATGTGACAAAATACTGTGCTACGGTTAACATATCTTAAAGAAGATTCAAGTTACATTCCTCCTTGTATTATTCAATGATGTATTACATATTGATATCTGTATAGCTATACATCATCCGTGGTTGTTGGCTTTCTGCCAAAAACAAATCCATCTATTATTGATGAGGGTCATGATCCCAAATGTTCAGACAACGATTAGTTCTTGTTCCAGTGACAGCTCACGCAATACATTATACCGACTCCATTAAGAAAGTCTTCAGTATTGCCAAAGGTCAAAATCATCAGTAATCAGTTTACTATTCCATGTGAAAATATGGTTTGGTATTCTAAAATACCATAACTCAAAGCGTATCCAATAAACAGTAGTTAGGTATTAAGTCGAAGTACCATTAGTAAAATATTTGTTTCTCAATATCTGTTTAGGTTTAAGTGTTGTTATGACATCAGTCAACGAGTGAGCTTAAATATCTGTACTACAGCAATTTTGTGACCTGTAATTTGACATAATCTGTTGGAGCTATGTTATGGAAATAGTGTTTTCACACTCGGTAAATGCGGCACATTGAAACAGCTTCACATTAGTGCCATATGTATTCTCTTGATTCGGTAGAACCATTCTGCAAAGGACAATCTACGCCTCTATTTCAAATAAAAAAGCAGACTATATTTTTGTTATACCCACTGTCCTTTCTGTGAAGTCAAATATTACTGGAAGTACAGATAGACAAAAGATAGACAATAATTATTATATGACATCAGTACTGTTTGTAATTAACTTCGGTGTCGCAATCTGTCTTATTGTGTAAATCATGCGAGAGTAAACGTTTGTACTAGACCGGCCTTTCTTTAAATGATTTATGAAGATCAACCGTCCAGGAACGATTACTTAGACAACATACATTTGACCCATAGAGAGATCAGCTGCCTTTTAAAATGTTTATCATTGTAAGGTAGATAGTATTGAAGTATAAATTACCTGAAAAGAGTAGCCTGGGTAGTATGCCAAACAGGGAACTGAAGGGCCGAAAGTAAATAACACCGAAAGAAGTCGATCTTTGTGGTTTATAGATGTGTACACGTAGACATTAATGATGATAAAGCCAAAGGCTTAACCTTTACTCCGTAAGTGGAATTAGAAATTGTCTATTTGGGATATTTCAGTTACTTTCGTAAATTACATAGTTAATTATTAATAATGACGGAAATGCTATACTCTGAAGCGTAACTAGAACATCACTTCACTCTGATTCTGGGATATTAAATTATATATCTTCCATCAGTTTAATGCTTGATGACTTGGTTTTGAGGGTAGTCAGTTTCGCTCAAGGTAAACATACCTCAATAAAACATACCTCGACCCTAATACGCCTGGTATTAAAGAACACATAAACTATATTTCTTTCTTTTGTGTACTAAAATATGAGTAGATGGTATAGACCTATGTTTACTAATCTCGGATGTATTAGGGGCCATACAAGTTATTAAGTGGCGAAATTAATGACAAATGTATTGTAACTGACACCATAAGTTTATGTGATTATATTTTTATCAAATTATAAAGGAACATGATTATGCAGATACAAAGACTAATCTAATGATTGATAATTAATGTTTTACCGTAATATTTGTGTACACGGTAGGCTAAATGGGCCAGGCGATATGTAAAGGCAATGAGTTAAAGTCAAAGAGTATATACCCTTCAGACATGCCCACACGGAAATTTAACTCAGGTGTTTGGGATCTGTGATCAACCGCGCTACTGGTGAGACCATGGTGGCTCCCGAATCATACAATGAATATATATATATATATATATATATATATATATATGTGTGTGCATGTGCGTGTGTCTGCGCGCGCGTGTATTCAGAGTAGCGCTGTATTTACATGGCGTTTCACGAAGTTGTCCCCTATTTTATCAATCTTGAGTGTTTGGTCTTGCTTCGTATATAATTTCCAGAATGTATATATATATATATATATATATATATATATATATATATATATATATATATATATATATATATATATATATATATATTATATATAGTTCGGAACCTCTATGTTATAGTCTCCTTACATAATGATCAATAGGCTAAAGACTCCTTAAGGATCAGTATGTTCTCTGAATGTCCAATCCGTTGAGCAATAAAGCCATCTTTGACTGACTATGAAGTATCGCAAGGTATTGATGTATCGGCATTTAGTAAAACGTGGATTGACAAGTGACATGTTTTTGGCATTTTCTAAAACCGAAACTAGCTGTTACGGTAAAAGATATAGACGAACGGAGACATATACAAAAGTTTAAACATTGACTGTGCTAAAAATATAGGTAAAGTTACAGGAACTTTTCATATATCGACCATTGGTGTACCAGAGGAATCCGTTTTAGGACCAAAAAAGTACTGTTGGTGAAATTATTAAACGGTATAATATTAAATATCAGTGTTATGTCGATGATACACAAGTGTACATGACTTTGAAGTCTTGTGATAAATGGGGTGAAATTTGATCTTCAATTGAAGCTTGTATTGCAGATATTACTTCTTGGATGAAGAGCAACATGCTGAAATTGACTAAGTGCAAGACATAATTCATTATTTTCTCATCCAATCAACATGTAAGGAAAACAGAGAACCTTTATATGTAAGTCCTGTCATTATCAAATAAGAAATATAGGACTTATTGGTAAGTACATAAATGATGAGACATGTAAAACTTTAGTCCAAGCCAGTATTATTTATCGACTGGCCTATGGCAATGCATTGTTATATAATATCCCTCTCTCTCTCTGACAAACCGCCCACAGCGAGTGCAGAACTGTGCTGCACGTCTGGTGACACGCACTAGCCAAAGGGAACATATAACACCAGTTTTGTTCCAGCTGTACTAGCTTCCTGTACAATATCTTATTTCATACATTCAAAGTACTGAACGGAACAGCACCAGTGTATCTAAGTTATATGATCGAAAAATATAAACCAATGAGAATGCTCCGATCTGACTCCTATTCACCTTTGAGGATACAAAGAAGCCAGGCAGCAATGTACGGAGAGAGATCTTTCCAAGCATCAGCTCCCAGGTTGTGGAAGGAGTTGTATGAAAAAATTATATATATATATATATATATATATATATATATATATATATATATATATATATATATATATATATATATATACTGGTTTATGTCTAAGTCAGTTTTCTTCAAGAGAATCAATGTTTTTATCATTTTCATGGTCTAAATATATTAATATTTATTATGACAGAAATAAATGTATTTTATTTGATACTATATTGCCGGATGTCTAAATAATAACTACATATATCACGAGTTATGCGTTTAGTATTTCATCTGTATATTTATAATCTCATATTAAACCGATATGTACTGTTTGATGATTAAATGTATGCATTAAGAAATTATTTATGTAAACTAAACATTTACTCAACCCTGTCTCTGACTGAAATCAAACAATTGGTCATTCTAGAATTTAAAGAAAAGCGAAATTATGAAAACATAGAGTTCAAACGGTGAATAAAAAACTGTAATATAAAAGGAATATTCCTAACGAAATGCCGACTACTGGAACTTCCCATTCCAGGTATTTCCTCCCTTATTGATTATATTAAAGTCGCCGAGGTTCCAATATAGAGCACACAAGTAGTAGCGTGGAGGTTTACGCTATATTAGATAATGCTGGACTGTACTGTGCGATGGAACAACCTGACGTGGTCACTGCGACTAATCTTAGATGTGCATATCCCATAGACAAAGGCCGAGTGGGACACCAATGGGACATATTGTGCTGTATGTCATTGATAGACACAGCAAGCTATGAGACTTCGAACGCCCCGAATGTCTTAGCTGATAGGGAAACAGTCGGTAAACCACCGATAGTCAGTGTAGCGAATTTAAACAAACAGTTCCTTCTCAGACATTATGTCATAAATGTGTAATGTTAATGGAGTTGTTCCTTTTATGTTGGAATATTGCGTGTCATTTTATAAGTGGTGTGGGTAATCAGCTGAGCAACAGTATTAAGGTTTTTTTTTCTTTCAGAAGACAATACATCGTCAAAGATCCTGTATGATTGTGCAAAACGTTCAAAGGGTATCACGTGATCAATGATCTCGAATATGGCAGATATGTCTATTAGTACCAATAATTACCAGGAGCGGTAGTAATATCATAATGAATCCTAAATAGAGGAATCTCTGTTGACTAGCAGATGTGATAAGAAGACTGGATATCAGTGTGTAGATGTTAACCATTGCGATACTGATACAGAAGTTTCGCCACAACGTTTTCCATGATGTTAATACATATAATAAGTTAGAAACTGGCCGGTATTTCTACAGCACATCCCTGTCTATTGAATGTAAATGGCCTTTCTTAAATAATAGAGAACCTATAAACTCAACGAAAGACTAGTTAATGGTATTGTTGGTTAATGGGAGTAATACCTGGCCAAGTCGTCAACTCAATGGAATATGATACTAGACTCATTGGAGTAGATACCTTATCATAAATGTTCGTTATCTTAACCTGGGCCAAGTCTAGTATGCCCAATCTTTTTAATACTTCACCTAACAAGTGGATGATGTCTTGGAGACACTAAAGCTAATTGGTGATCTGTTTCCTATCACTGTAGGGATTTGCCTTTGTTTTCTCCCTCCATCTTTATATCCGCATTCTGTATCATAGAGAGAAAAAAAGGATACTATTATAGGCAACAGCAAACAAGACATTACTCTTAGTTATCGGGATATAACATTATTTAGAACTAAATTACCGAGTAATGGAGGATATACTCAAAGCTATGGCATATTCTAGCGATAATGTACTTAAGCTATGATATCAAGCTATGGCATACTCAAGCTGTAAGATACGGAAGCAATGAAAGCTTAATTACACTTGTTATTCATTTGTTTGCAATCATTATTTAAACTGGTAAGTATTTAATCCCTGACAGCAGACAGGTCTTCATCGCTTACAGCTACCATGAAGCCATTATCTTGTCACTTACTCATCAAATACGAACTATCAATTTAACTTAATTCCCGTTTAATATAATAATGTGAATCGAACGGCTTTATCTTTGTTTGAATGATGTTCCATTAGAGAGTAATCCCTCGGCTATGTGTTTGATATATGTTCTGGGACGAGTTCAAATAAACCAATCAACAACTTTATTAAAACCAAATACATTTCGGGATATAATGAGGTCATAGCTTTTTATCCCAATGGCTGTCACCCACTCACCCCATATATATATATATATATATATATATATATATATATATATATATATATATTATTTTTTTTTTAAAAAAATATCATGTTCTGCGTCTCTCTGATTGCGTGTAAATGTATATGTGTGTATGTATTAGCACATATATATACATTTACACGTACTCAGAGAGACGCAGAGACACTGAGATACAAACATACACACATATACACAAGCACACACACACACTTTACTACATACAGGCTCGCACATACATAACTCATTATCTTGTCATACAGATATATCTTGTCAGTTACTGACACCCTATTTACGGCATCTGGAAGTAGCTTTTTTCATACATCATCAATACATTCAATAGTTATTATTACATCATAAATAAGTTCAGTATTTTGTTATTACATTATCAATATTACGTCATAACATCAAGTATTTATTTCAGTGTAAGGGTTTTAAATTTAAAAGGATATAATTTTAATCTTTAGAACATGCCTATCAATGGGAAAAGGCTTCCGTGGGTTAGCTAATAAAATACAAACGGCGGGAACAGCAGGCACAAGCCAAATATTTAGCCCGCGAAATCCCTCATCCAGAAAATTGGGATAGGATAAGGATTTCTCTAATGGGGGAACTTCTCCGTTTAAAGTGTGAAACAGAATTAAATGCACATCGTTGAAGAAAGACATTTTACATCCAGTTCCAGGTATATTCCGGGGAACAGGATTATCCGGAAAGAAAGGTAGGAACAACTTTGGCGTGTTATTAGACCAGCTTCTTAAAATATCAAAAAAAATAGGTAATCTTGAGGGCAAAGATAAAGGTAAGACAAGGAAAAGAACAGAAATGGCACCAGTGACACTTAATAATAGGTTTTCGGTGTTGGGTGGGATAGATCCATTCTCCGTCGGGTCGGAATAGACCTGGAAGCCGACACTATAACCTACGAGCCCTGGATAGTGACAGAAAATCTCCCTGGAAGACCAATATCTTTGATAGCACTCCAGTTTGTTCAGGTGATTTTCCGGAATTGTCCAAACCGTAGCGAGTGACAAGGTCAACCCATAAGACTCCCAACCTTACGAAGATAAATTCAACCCCGTCGTCGTTGAAGCATGGACGACCTGCTCCGAGTTCCCCAACAGAGGATGAAGAAACATCCCGAACGGTAAGTCCGCCCCACAAAAATAATTAGACAAAATATTAAAGGGTGCCACTCGGCCATGGTGCCCACCCACAAAATAGATAAAGCAACAAAAATGAGTTGTGCAAGGCCAAAAACCACCAAGGACACATTGATCATAGGAGAAGAGAATGTGTCCAGGATAACTGCTACGCCGCACCAGAATGTGCAGCTAAAAAGCTTCCCTGGTGCCAGGTTTCAGCATTTTACTCATGTGCTGAAGATAATGCTTTTGTTGTTGGAGGTAAGCGCCCCACAAATATTATTTTAGCACTGGGAATAAATGACCGTAGCTAGGATTCTCAGAAAACATCGATTCGAAATTTAAAAACCATCTTGACATGGATTAAAAATAGATATGGTTCGAGTAATATTTTCCTTACTGAAATAAATTATTCAAAATTATTACCGAAAGCGGAACAGGCCAACATATATTCAATCAATCGATCTATGGGTGATTGTGAATGGGCTACAGTCATACCCAAGCTGGGTAGTCAGAAATTTAAAATTGCTTCAAATAATGTGATTGAAATTATATGGGGAGAAGATACGGCAAATTAAATAGTCCACTACTGATCAGAAATTTTAAACTAAGGTGTTCAGAGGATCAAACCTTGTTATAAAATAATTAATAACATTTTAAATCTTTCAAGTCACGTTTCGACAAAATTAGAAACAAATTTACTAAGTAAGGGACTTACATTCGTTAAAACCCCAAATATTTCTAAAGCACCCATTTTGGAAGTAACTAGAGATTTTGGGAGGAAACTGAAAATAAAATATTTCTTTCGCTACGAACGTAACAATTTTAATAAACCACAGAAACGTTTTATATCTAAGTCTTACTGGGTTCCACCTGACAAGGGAACTGATCCCAATTTAATAGAAAGCATAAATAACTTCACAAAGGAAAGAGATGAACTAAATATAATGATAATCATTACGAAAAAGTTAATGAGCCTTTATACCCCAGAACTGCGATTCAAATAACTGGTATTTTAAATAAACTTGAATCTAGGGGTGCGATTTGTCTAAAGCAATTTCAATTCCTTTCACCTCCTCAGGAGCCAAGACCTCTATATTTGTATATGCTCCCTAAAATTCACAAAGGGACTAGTTGTTAGATAATACCAAACGTAATGCCCACCAAGGAAGGCCAATAGTGTCTGCTGACTGTAATAGTTAATCAAAAAGGTATCATCTTTCATAGATAGCAACTTAAGTATGTATACTAAAATGGATCACACCAATGGGTTGCGGGCGGTCAGGGACGTAATGGGAAATTATCCCATATATGATCCAGTCATAGAACTTTTAGAATTAATTTTTGAAGAGTAATGACATTTTGTTTAATGATGAATGGTTCATCCAAAAAGTAGGCATTTCTATGGGGTACCACATTACGCCGATATTTAGATGGCAAAGTTCGAGAAAGCGACATTACTTAAATGTCCATTAAAACCTCACACCTACTTCCGGTATTTGGATGATATTTACATAGTAGGGCCACATAGCAAGGATACGTTATCTAAGTTTCTAAATATTTTTTAATACAAATGATCCACCCATTAAATTTAAATCTTCTATCTGTATTGATTCGGTCAATTATTTAGATACCACTGTATTCAAAGACCCTAACAACAATAATAATTTTTAGATTAAGATCGCGAATTATATGATTTTTTGAATATATTATAACGAGAAGGACTTTGATAAGGCATGGGGTATTCTTTTTCAAACCTTGTGTAAAAGAAATTTCTTTAAAAGGTGGATGCGCAAATAAAATAACATTGGTCAAATACCGCAATTCCAACTACCAGCTGTTGGGGGTCAAAACCATACAATATTATTAACTGCATGACGTGTCACCTAATAAGTGATTGCTCAGATATATTACAAGCACTGTCACCCAAAAAACATTTGGCATAATGGGAGATATAGATTGCTCTTCTTCAAACATTATTTATGCGTATCAGTACTACTTCTGTAATAAACATTATGTTGGCGAAACTGGTTCATCTTTTCGTATAAGAGCTAATGGCCACCTATTTACAATTGAAAGAAAATATCGACTTTCTTCTTTATATACACATTTAAAAGTGCACGGAGATGACTCTTCTCTGCCTGATTACAACCGTTCATCTCTCGGTGATTATATTTTAATACCGATTGAACAAATACACAGCTCAGGTTCTGATTGGCAGGACCGAATTAATAGACTAAAACGAGAAACTTTTTGGATTGATACCCTGGGATCATTAGAACCAACAGGGTTAAACAAAAAACGTTCGGAAGATATATTAGAATTGGTCGAAAAGAGTGACACTGTAGCTCTATTAATGCCGTTTTCTAGAACAGGCAATATGGCTTCGAGAATAATAAATAAACAGTTTAAAATACTCCAACCGTAGAGTTATTTAGAACACTACTAATATAGTATCATCATTGTTTATACTAAACATAAGATCCTCTCGGTTTATTTAGTAGCAAGTAAGTTGAAATAAATACCTTAAAATAAATAGAATGTATCCTGAAGCTCTGGAAAATTTGATCACAAACATAATTTCAGTAAAGCGTCAATCGCCCGAAACAAAACAAATCTCAACCCACCATTACTATGTTTGTAAAGTAATGAAATATCTAAATATCAATTGTCAAATAGGAAGCTACGACTAATTCATTTGAAGTAGATTTTAGGTTTATTTTCTTGTTATTTTGGACACTTCCACACCTGTACAAACATACTAATTCTATTTAATTGTTGTTGGGATAATATATTTAGATTATCCTCTTCTGGGTTTTGTTAGAAATTTTGTTTTTTCTTTCATTTTTTCTAATTATAACGATAATTAAATTATACATTAATAATTAATCAGTTTAGAGTTATAATTGTTGTTTGAATAAAAGCATAACACTAATACACACACACATACACAGCTAAAACGCACACAACGACTCCCCCCCTCCACACACACTTACGCCCAGGTAAAACACAAACAGCCACTCACCCACACTCACATACTCACGCACGCACACCCGCGCACACACACATCCTTCACATAATTGATTGGACACACATCTATCCAGTCAATTAGTGACTTCGCCCGGTGATAACTCTGATTAATCTATTGGTACCACAACATTACAACTCGTCATATAAACTTATAGTCTAATTTAAATAGTGACAGTTTTCTTGGCTACCCTTATGTCGCTTAATAGCTAGACCGTATTTGAGACAAGATTTATTGTTCTAAATAAAGTCATAATGCTGAAACAGTATTAACACAACTAACATCGTGTGAAAATTACTGGCAGAGAATTATGATAATATAGTATTTAGGTGAAAAGATACATTAATAATGACATATTTTATACATTTTGTGGGTGTTTTTAAAAATAAGACGACACTATATTAGTATTAACAATGGAAGGTATAATAGGAGTATGCATTATTAATGAATAATTAGTTTAGTTTAATGAAGATTGGTAGGATATTATCAAATAATTTACTACTAAGTTTAATTAACGTGTTTCAAGTTAGGAAAACATTTTGTATTGGTCCTCAGCAAAGCGGATGATAAACCGTTATTGTATATAATTAGGTATTATCAAATTCAAGTTGTATGTCCATCTTCTAAATTTAATTACTAAAATCTTTACATCTATTTATGGCTGCAGATAGTATAAAAATAACCAATATGTTAGCTTCGCTTAATGCATGAGATGCTTTATTCTGGAATAAGATGGAGATATAATTTTATTATCTTAGTTTACCAATATTATAGAAATGTTATAATAAATGTTTAATTTTTTTAAGATATGGATATTTTAAGAAAATGTAAGTAAGAATTGAGAATTATCTGTTCAGAAATATTTGTCTAAATAAGATTAACTTTGGTTCTCATGACTCATAATATAAAGTGTATATATTTTTGTTGACGATTGTTCATATTAAATCATTGTTGGTAATAGATAAAGTTTTGATTCCAGAGTAATCCATTCACTGATATTTATAAAGTATTACAAACTCAGCTTCACTCAGCAGATTGTAATTGTATTTAATCTAACAAGGTAAATGCTGATTTACATAACGTTCCAAATGTTTTAAGCTTTATGTTGTTTAAAAATATAAATATTTTACAAACAAATACGCAACAGCACTCGCAATCTAATTTGCACTGATAATAATGATTCAAGTGGCGTTTTAGAATTAATGTGATAATAACTGGTTTAGCTAAAGTCAATTTAGAACATGCACAATAAAAAATAAACAGGACTTTAACGAAAATAAATTACAATTGTATTATTATTATTATGTGACGAATACAATATCTATATGTGTGAGTATTAGGTATAAGGTCAAATAAATTCAACAGGCTTATTAATGAAATTTATATTTCTCATGTTTTCTTATTGTAATTACAAATAAATTACCACTTGTTGATATTTAGTCATTTTGGTAAGTATAAATCCTTGTGCAGTAGATAGACGTATGACTTGTTATTTTTCTTCCTAAATATATATCTATATGTTTATCTTTCTGACTGAGTATTTGTCTACCAACTGACTTGTTTGTATTTCTGCCTCTCTGATCGTCCATTAACAAATCCATTAATTTTACTACTACTACTACTACTACTACTATTAATACTAATAGTACTACAAGTAGTAGTAGTTGTAGTAGTAGTACATCTACTTTCCTACTACTACTACTACTACTACTACTACTGTTACAACTACTGTTACTACTACTACCACTACTACTACTACTACTACTCCTACTACTACTACTCCTACTAATCCTCCTCCTTCTTCTGCTCCTCCTCCTCCTACTCCTACTACTACTACTCCTACTACTACTACTACTAGTACCACATATACCTTCCTACTACTACAGTTACTACTAATTTTATTACTACTACCACTACTACCACTACTACTACTCCTACTACTACTACTCCTATTACTCCTCCTCCTTCTTCTGCTCCTCCTCCTACTACTACTACTACTACTACTACTACTACTACTAGTAGTACCACATATACCTTCCTACTACTACAGTTACTACTACTTTTATTACTACTACTACTACTACTACTACTACGACTACTACTACTACTCCTCCTCCTTCTGCTCCTCCTCCTCCTACTACTACTACTACTAGTACCACATATACCTTCCTACAACTACTGTTACTACCACTGTTATTACTACTACCACAACTACTACTACTACTATTACTACTACTACTACTACTAGTAGTACTACATATACTTTCCTAATACTACAGTTCCTACTACTGTTACTACTACTACTACTACTACTACACATATTTTCCTACTACTGCTACGACTACAGTTACTACTGATATAATTACTGGTTATTGTCAGTCTGTAGAAACCGGTAAGTAGTAGGGAATTGAGCTAGATAATAAACTATATTACTTCGAATGTATATATTTGTTGTTTGCTGTTCCAATTTTCGCTCCCCTGAGTCAGCGATAAATCAGCTTTGTTGACTGAAATAGATAACTCTCTATTACAAAACTTAACCACATTGACCATAAACCAGGAGTAATTGCTTTAGGGGACGTGTAATAACATATCTTTCTTTTGAAACAAATGAGACTTACACACGATAATGATATAACAGTACTCATCATCAAAGACTTAGTTTTAAACATTAAACAAAAATCATCTATAACATTAGCATAGTCCTTTGGGACCCGAAACTGTCCGTCCTAATAGCTAGGTGATCGTTATTTTCAGTTTTCTATAAAGAATGATACTGTTGATAAAATTATTTATAATGCAACAATCTATGCTGAAGTTGCCTAAAACGGTAATTCACATAATGTGCAATTTTGATATGAATTACTGTGTTTTAATAAAGGATACATGTGTCTGTATGTGCCAGCCAGCATGCAATTTTTATCATTGTTTATCATTGATAGCTTGTGGGTCTCTCTCTCTCTCTCTCTCTCTCTCTCTCTCTCTCTCTCTCTCTCTCTCTCTCTCTCTCTCTCTATCTTTTTCTCTCTCTCTCTCTCTCTCTCTCTCTCCCCTCTCCCTCTCCTCTCTCTCTCTCTCTCTCTCTCTCTCTCTCTCTCTTTGTGTGTGTGTGTGTGTGTGTGTGTGTGTGTGTGTTTAGCTGTGTATAATAAGGTACAGGCACAGATAATCTCGAACCGTGAATTGAAACTCTGGACGTTTCTTCAGGGGACTGAATCCAGAGTGGCGACCTTTCTTGCTGAGACATGTGTAATGTATCACCAGTCCCTATCTATCTATCTATCTATCTATCTATATATATATATATATATATATATATATATATATATATATATCTGTGTATTTTAAGTGAATGTGAATGACTCATCAGTCTATAGATCTTCAACCATTATTAGGACATTGACCATCAGCCTGTCGTCCCCTTTATAACTGTGCTCACCTTACCGTTATTTGTCCAAGAAGATGGCATATTAGGTGTATTCTATTTAAGAAAATGCAAGAAAAATATAAAGCCACAGTATTATATAGTGTTGGACTTACTAATAACATAATTATATAACAATTGGGACTCATATATATATATATATGTGACTAGTCAGATGTTATTAGGCTTCTGATGTTGAAATGCTGACTATTACATTAATTCATATGATAAACCGGAACATTGGTAATCGATATTCTTTTACCTTAAATTAAAACTGGATAAAATGTGGCAATAAATGACTATAATGACTATTAATAAGCAGCGGTATGGTGAAGCTGTGAGTTCCCTCTTCAATGGATATGTATAGATGCACACGGGTTAGAGTTCACGTCACTACACACTCAGACACGGTGAATATGTGACATAGGGATGTTAAGATGTTTTCAGACTTAACAACACTCCGCTGACATCGTGATGTCATCTCCAAATGATTGACTCTAAGTCGTAGATACTATACTATAGATGATAAACTGTGACATACCACGTTGTTCTTCTGTAAACATCCTACGTCTCCTGTCTAAATAATCCGTCCCATAACGAGTCATTTGGAGAGAATGATCTCTTACATAGCTATAACAATTCCAGTTGAACTTAAGCCTTTGTCATGTAATACATAAAAACGATGAATAACAACTTTAATAATCATATTACTGTTTTATACATGTATTCATTTTATCACGATCACACAGGTAATGTTCTTTCTATTGTAAACTTAACATAAAGAAGATGATGTAAATAAATTTCTTTGAGATTTAGATACGAGTATTTAAGTCTGTAGATAGCATCTTATTATTCTGATATTACAGTTTATCTGATCGTGAGCTGGATCGGTATTTGATCCTGATTCGCCTCATAAGACGTATTTAGCATTAAACCTCATTCGAGTCAACGTCCGTTTGTTTAACATTTCTGTTTTGATGGCTTTGTTCTGTTATTTGAAGCAGGGACGTAGATCCCTCTTTTAATAAGGTGGAAACGGACAAAACATAAACTATTTACTCTAACCCCTCGTCCTCCTTACCGTTAACATGCAGATCAAGCCACGCCAGAGATATGAAGCTGTTTCATTGTGCCACAGACATTCAGGCCGACGACAACATTTTAATAATATAACTCCAACAGATGTCGTCAACTCAAAGGTCACAGTGATATTGTAGCACGAAGGTTTAAAGCCACCGGATGAATGTTAAAATAGGAACACGAAATTGACACGGAAATAAATAATAATTCGCATAAGATAGATTAAGTTACCGTTACCTTATATTTGCCGGATCTAAAATCATGACCTTCATCACTAATTGAATAGTTTGTATGGTATTATACTATTGATTTTATGTTTATATATATATATATTATGTATGTGTATGTGTGTGTATTTGTTTGTTTGTTTGCTTGCGTGTGTGTGGGTGTATGATTGTGTTTGTGTGTGAGTTTATGTTTGGGTGGCTGTGTACGTGGATTTGTGTGTGCCGGAGGATGAGAAAGAGTGAGAGACCAACAAACGACATATATCAGGCGCATCTCTCTCTTCCTCACCCCCTCTCCCTCTAGCTCTATCTAGATTTTAGTTTAATGTTTCTATCTGAATCGGCCAGAAATATATTATTACAAATTACATGTACATTAATAATCTGCCTTGAACTTCTTTAATATTCTGGTTTCGGAATTTGCTATTTAAGGCGAATAAACCATACCCTGAAAGGTTTGATAAAGATGCTGTACTATGCCATAGCGTTGTAGATGCATTATTCTGTTTGGTTGTTAAAGTGGATGTACTTTTTTTGTATACAAGATTAATAAACTATCCTGAATTGTAGGGATAACATGCCAAATGTCTGTGTGATAGTTAACATAGGTATATTGTAATGGATGATAGTTATGGCAGGTGAATTTAAATGCATCATAATTATACTGCAGGTATACTAATAATAATAACAATGTTATTGTGTCGTATGAAACTTAGAAATGTATGAATACATAAATTATATATATAATACTCATCACACAATTACTGGCCTCAAACATCATCCAAAATTCAATCTCTAGTATTGGATTAATCCTTTGGGGCTGAGAGTCGTTATTCCTAATGGCTAGTTAATTGCTGTACTGGGGTCGTATAAAGACTGAAAATGTAGAGATTAATGTTTATGCTACAAACTATTGTGATGAGGTGATTAGATCTTAAGATAATTCACATTATGTTCCACTTTGATATAAATAAATAATGATTTACTGAACCTGTACACATGGCAATTTGTAGATACATCTCTCTCTGTCTCTCTCTTGGTACTCGCTACCCCTCTCTCTCTCTCTCTCTGTCTGTCTCTCTCTATATATCTATCTCTCTCCCCCTCTCTGTCTGTCTGTCTGTCTGTCTGTCTCTCTCTCTCTCTCTCTCTCTCTCTCTCTCTCTATATATATATATATATATATATATATATATATATATATATATATATATATATATATATATATATATATATATATATATATTGATCAGAGTATAGGATTTAAAGAATGTTTAGGTGTTGATATGATATTATAATCTAGTGTCATCGTATATATATATATTGCGACGTTTTCTTCTCCATGAAAGGTAGATGGATGGCCATAGAACATTTATCTGTAACTGGATGTGGAGTTTTTACTTTACTTGTCTTGCATTAGATCAGTATTGTTCTGTAGGATGTTACTACGTTTTTGTTGGCAGTCAGTTCTGAGTGCTGCGTATACCTGTGCTGAGTCAAGGTGTAGAAATCAGTCGTTGTCCAAGTGTAATGTAAAAGCCAGTGTTACCACATTTTGTCTCCGTAGAAATACAGGTATCCTTCAGCGATAATCTGGCTGTACATATTATGTTCAATGTGAAAATGTTAGAAACATTTCGACTAGCTTCTGAAGTTCAGGTGAAGGACATAATCACCAACTCTCCGAACAAGTCATGTGACTTGGATCCACCGGCCACTTGGCTTTTGAAGAAATGTATGATCAACTTTTGTCACTTGTAACAGCCATTGTTAGTTGGTCAATAGCTGAGTCGGTGAGAGTATAATGTTTGAAACGAGCCACTATATCTCCGCTGATCAAAGATATGTTGGTTGGATATGGCTTTTGATGTATGGATTCCTTTTTATTGTATGTATTCTAAGCCAGTTGGTGAAATTATTATATAGCATAACATTAATTATCATTGTTTTGCCGATGATACTCCAGTGTACATGACGTTAAAGCCATGTGATAAATGGGATGATATTTGATCTTAATTATTGATACAGATAATTAAATGCTATTTCCTATTAATACTAGTTTGGTCGACTTTTAACACACACACACACACACACCCACACGCACATGCACACATGCACAGATATACACATACATACATACATACATAATACATACATACATACATACATACATACATACGTACATACATACGTACATACATACGTACATACATACGTACATACATACATACACATACACCGGGAGAGTGGGAGAAAAGAAAGATATCACACACTACTATATTTCATCTAACAAATGGACACATTTTTAATTGTCATAAATCTGGATTTTATGGTCAGATATATTGTCAGTTTTCCAATTCATAAGATGATGTTTAATTACGTCACATAAATACCAAACTATTTCTACAGATAACAGTCAACAGTGGAGTATCTGCTTTTTGTAACTTTCAGTTTCATTTCATCTACCATATGTTAAATATGTACGCTATGTGTTCGTTTTGTCTCTCTTCAAAACATATTATCTACTGAGTGAGTTCTAAGGTTCAATATATCCGGCCTAATTATAATTATTCTGGTTTTTGTGCTGACATGTTGTTATTTCTCATGATGTTAGTAGTACACAAATATAGTAATACACTGTTTACAACTTAACGATACTATGATATCGCATTCTTTAACAGTTCTATAACCCAATAGACTATTCAGAAAGTAAACACCCAGAAAACAAATAAAGTTACATTTCCTAATGCAATTATTTTTCGTTTCAACATTTTTCATACAAAATACATCATTAATTGTTAGTATCTGTGTGATTTAAATGTTTTCTTTCTCCGTATTTGGAATAGATGACTCATATACCAATTAGGTATCCTGTTAAAAAGAGTGGATATCTTCTACCAAAATAACCTATAAAATAGGTTCATTATTGTGTTCACATCATCATACAAATGGACATCTAATGTAATGATAATTCAAATCTCTATTCTTCCATGACAATAGCTCAGAAGGACATAATAACAATAGGATTGGCCAGGTATGTGGCATCACTTCGTTCCACAGTGCAGTGAGAAGTTGTTTGTGTTATACTCGGATGACCTTATCATCTCGGGAACCGAGAGTTACTTACACATCTGGAATATTTCGCCAATGATGGTATTCGTCAAACTGTCAATGATAATCTCTCATAAATCATTTTACCTCCAATATAATATAGACAAATGATCTTTAAATCACGGAGTCTAATTTGGAGTACTTTTACTGGGAATTATCACTTCATATGCCTAAATCCTAAATGGTCGTTTTCAGGATCAAGATGACTGATCTCAGGAGACGTTTGCGCAAGGAACACATCAGAAGTAAGAGAAGCATTGGTGTCATCATTTAAATTAACCAAATAAATAACATTATGCTATTAACTACCCGATACAATACTAGGATCCGTACTTTGTACTTTGCTCTAATCTGTTTATCTTGTTTGGATTTTGGACGTTTAATCAACTACAGATAATGCATAGGTGCTAAGAGGACAA
>JAODUP010001736.1:0-29266 GCA_025642065.1 Paralvinella palmiformis
ATAAATTATTATTATTAATTATTCTCGTGCCTGTGTGTGTGCGCGCGTGTGTGTGTGTGTGTATGTGTGTGTGTGTGTTATGGGGCGATTTATTCGATCACTGGGGCAGTTGTCGGAGGTATTTATTATTTATTACCTGCTAAAGACATTTATTTCATATCAGTAAGACTAAATATAAAATATTTCCTCCACAATCAATTTACGTATACACTGAATATGTTAAAAGGTGCAAAGAGATGTTGGGAATATGTCATTCATCCACAGCTGCAGGTGACCAAAGCAGGTTGATATAAGACTTGTCCCATTAACAATTCAGGAAGTCAGGTACATCTAACGTATCACCCTCCCACTGAAAGCATCATGCACATAAAAACAGATAATATAAGGAGACACGCTCGATAAATAAAACTTCGCCACAAGTAAAGCCCAAGAGGAATGTTTTAACCGTTGTAGGCTTAAACTTATAAACATAAGCTTCAATTAACCTAATAAAACATCAAATTTAAGGGGATCTGTGGATTGCATAGTTCCTATATATTTTGTTTTAATGTTTGTTTGCGTTTGTTTTCGAACATTCTGGGGGTCGTAATTTCTGTGGAAAAGGGAATGTCGGCTCATTTAACCTACCTCGTGCACAGCAGTGGCCGTATAATATCAAATATCTTATCTGTACAGTCAGCCTTCACCCGTTGGGGGGCTGGGGGAGATTTTATTTATTGATATAGTTGTTTATACCTCAAACCGAGGCAGTTTATCTGAAATTGTTCGCGTTAAGGGGAAATCCCCGCGAATGACAAACCCCATTTTTGTGGCCCCTGGGGGGAGCGGAGGGGGTGTTGATTTAAGGCATTGGTTAGAGAACTCCGCCGTAAATGTGTAGGTCAGTGTTCAAATCGTAGAACATTTATTATGGGGGTCATCACTTCACCATATGTTATAGGTTAGCTTGAATACCGCTCTCTGCTGCCCGGGGAGAGCTTGACCGCTATCTATGCTAAATTGGTGAGGTTTCACTTCGACTTTTTTACAGGTCGTGACGAAATAAAACGTTGTGTTCTTTGAATAAAACTCACATTCATTGATTCAGTGGGATATTTTGGTACATGAGATCGCTCAACATAAAATTGAGTTTTCTGGCAAAAACTCCTCCAAAAAATGGTTCACCATCTTGGGCATTCGTTTGATCTGTGATCTGAAAAACAACACGAATAACCTCGCCAAAATAATGTTCCTACAAGTTTAACCAATTTAAAGGGCAACAACAATATAACCCCCGATTTTCCTTTTGGTTTATTTATTAAAAATTTCCCTAATATTGCTGGGTACAACCAAAATTTTTATTATGGGGAAACGTTAACACGTGGTCTGAAGCGCTCCCAAAAATTTTGCCGGAGGGTGTATTTATTTAGAATTGCGTAATGCGCATGCGTATATCTAACGGACATTTATTTTATCATGGCTGTAGGCGAACACACTTTTGAACAGATAAAATGATCCATTTCTTGTGTTTAATGATATCATATCGATTGGATTCTACACAATTGGAGTAACATAATTAAAATAAAACCCAATGTTGGGAAATTCGGGAATTTCCCCCGGGGGGTTTATTGGCCCTCCCCGGGGGCCATTTATTAAATAATAATGTGTTTACCCGCCCGGGTCCCCTGTTCTGAGGCACTGTACAGTATTATTATCCCTGACTCAGACCTGTTTCCGCCCAGCACACATCTCAACTCCAAAGGAGCATACAACGCATGCTGCCATTATAGGCGAAAGGGGGCCATCAAACACATAGCTATCGACCCTGTCGGGAAAATTTTTTTTATGGATGAGTGAACCAGTCGCTACATAAAATTTTGCAGCTAGGGAGCCTCGAACCCCCCCTTCGGCAAATCCCGCTCAATAACTGCGTTATCCCCTATCCACCGGCTAGTTATAGGTGTGTGTAAGCCGAGGCTCAACCCACAACCCGCCCACTCATTCGCTCTGCGTGGGTAGATAAAGAGAGTTTGAGTTTGGTTTAAGGAAGAGACATCCAACTATAGGTTGACAAAACTGTGGAGATTTAATTTTATGGGTCTTTTAAATAAAAAAAAAAAAACACACACACACACACACACAATATATATATATATATATATATATATATATATATATATATAATAAATTTTTCAATTGGGGGGTCATCCGGTTCTGTGTCAGTGCTACTAAAGGTGTTTCTATCGGTCTTGAGAATATTCAGTAAACATTTTGGTTTTTAATGTGAAAAATATTTAGTTTTTTTTTAAATTGTGTGCGGTATGTTATAATATAGTAATGGACCATTATGTCTTATACCTTTCTTGCATCCTTTTATCTAGTGTCCATCAATAAAACTTATTTTAACCTTTTCTTATGATGGCCATAAACTACAATATCAATGACATTATGTATGATATTGTTGATTATATATATATAGAGAGAGGGGGGGGGGGGAGAGAGATGTTGGGTGGAAATCAGGGGATATGTCCTACTCCAAGAATGTTATACAAGGATGAAGCATTTATCTCACACATAAACCTACGCCAACCGAAATAATTCTGAATAACTGAACTATCAAATACACATAAAATAATCTCTGATGAGAAACATCGTCAAATAATATTATGGTACACAATATAAGCTAGAAGCCATCATACAACATTCCGACATATTAAACAGCACTACAGTGTTCCCTGCTTTGAGTGACCACTCTTAAGCATCAGTTACACCGGAACGTACGATTAAAGTGGTCGTGCGAATGCTTGGGGGTGATTAAATTCCAATGTTGTGAACTTGGTACTCAGGGAGCAGTTGACAACACAAGTTAATCTGAACACATTTTCCTTTCATGTTCATAGAATAAATAAACTGACAAATCATCATGTGTATAAATATCACAGCATTCCGTCAATGGGTATATACAGATATCATTACCATCACAGAGATGTTGGCAAAGCACAGGAAACCAGACCGAGGGGATGTAGAATGGCACGTCAAAGGTTACGACCATTTCACAAACATTATTGCAAATCGTTGTCGAGGTGTGATACTATATACCTGAGACTATATGAAGGTATCTTAGATTAAAATATCACGGGATAATAAATGTAAAAATCAACTGGGTCTGAGATACAGCTCAAAGCTACGGACGGGTCTATTATCTGTATGGTATATCGTTCACATAGCTACACAATTGACAACTACACTAAGCTGAGAAAACTGATCAAAGATGAGGCCAATAAAAAGGCTACTTACTCATTTCGGGTTATTTAAACTTTTGTGAAATTGACTGGAATGTGGGCACATCATCAGCAAATATAAATGACGAGACTATGCAGTTTGTAGAATGTGTGAGAGACGCTTACCTAACCCAGCACATAACATAACCAACCCAACATAGAGGAACACACAAACCGTATATCCTTGACATATTCATACGAAACGAAGACGTTATGATAAATCATATCGAGTTATACGGTAGAAGTCTTTTCTTTCCTACATCGACAACATCCCGAACAACCAGCCGAAGTCCATTAGTCACTAGGGATGTTATAATATCGCCAATATTAATTGGAACATGGAATATTCCAGTGATGTCAACACTCTGAGGAAACAAACTGGGGTTTCTTTAAGAAATATAATCATTCCCAAAACAAAGCCCCTGCCAGCAAATAGAAAACTAACACCTATCTACACGAATGAAAAGGCCATACACAAGGTCATCAACCAGAAAAAACATTCTTCCAAGAATGTGGAAAATGCACGCGATGGAATGGACTAAAAGTGATATACTCGAGCGACAAATCAAGCGTGCATGTGTACATGCGTACCTGTGCGCATGTGTGTATGCGTGCAAGCGCGTGTGCATGCGTGTATGTGTGTGTGTGTTTTGAGTGTCCAAGGTAAAAGGTTGGTTGTAATATAAATGGACAAATGATTAAACACATAACTTATTCCGACGACTTGATCTTGATGTCATCATCATCATCATTATCATCATCATCATCATCATCATCATCATCATCATCAGGACTATGTCAGTTACTAAATGAATGTTAGAATTTTGGAATTACTTAAGAAAAGTTTTGTTATGATATTCAGATCTAAAACTATAAAAGGATGGTTTTCCTCAATTTAACTTAAAACGGATTATGTTTAAATCCAAAACAAAACAATACCTCTAAACTTATAAGACACAATGGTTCATTAATACGGTACAATACACCGCACGCAATTAAAGAAAGAAAAACCATTAAATTTTTCACACATACATTAAAAACCAACATGCTTAATGAAGATTAGTAATACCCATACAAACATCCTCCAGTAACCGTGACCCATATCCGGATGATTCACCCGGACATTAGCCTTAAATTATACAGTTTCCTTAACGTACAGTTGTGTGTCTCTTCCATATACCACCCTCAAACTCAAATAAATATTTTATGATTTGAATACTGACCTACACATGTAGGACGGAGTGCTCTAACCAATACACTATAGCAGCCCCTCCCCCGCTCCCATTCAAGTCGGGGATTTCCCCTTAACGCAAACAATTTCAACTAAACTGCCTCGTTTTGAGTGATACACAGCTATACCAAGGTGGGATAAATGGGCCACAAATCCCCATAGTACAGAAATTGCGAGTCCCAAAATGTTCGATTTCCCACCACGCTTTAGCAATATACAGGAACCAAATTGATCCAGAACTTTGGTTTAACCAATTAAAATGGTCTGGATACCGTGGACTTCGCATAGCATACCTGTAATCTATATAGAGGTATTGCTATTTAGGAATTTACCTCCTTTCAATGTATCCGAATCGGGTTTGTTTTAACAGAACAATGCTGTACAATGGCATATTATCCACTTAATAACCCACTTCTATTGTCTGAATTATGCAGTTATCTCGCTCGATGGTCATCGTAATATAAAGGTTACAGTTGTGAACCCTTCAAAACTCTATGGAATGTGATTACGTGTCTATTAATAGCTGTTGTATACTTCTTAAGCAGTTGATGACAGGTCCACACAAACAGGAGCCCATAGCAAGTTGTAAGATGTAGAAAGTTTTCTTTCCAGAAGAGATAGATTTATCTTGACACAGCAAAATTAAACGTAATTCAATAGAACACACAAACAAACAAACACACACACACACACACACACACACACAAACACACACACACAAAGACAAACATATACTGCCATAATTCTAAAAACCAGACAGCCTACATGTAGACCGGACAAGCCTTAAATATGCATGAGGAATAAAAGAACAAAGAATTGCATCATAACTAAACACGTACAAATCATTTATCTCGTTATGTTACATATCAAGTCCCCGGATGTATAATATATTTGGACCCTTTATAATCAGATCGCAAAGACGATGGCAGACACCATAAGTAGATACTAATAGATTCGTCAATGAGCCATTTCACAACCCCTACTGGGGACATCGATTCATTAATCAAATAATAGTAATTTTCATCTGATTTTGTATTCATGAAATTACCAATTGTATTTCTATACAAAAGAATACAAAACGACGACGAAGAAGAAAACCCTATCCAAACATTCATTGAAAGCTAAGTTGGAGAAAATCACACTACTAACCAATGTCTGATGAATTGCCATCCCCACAATAACAAGATCAGCAGATAATGCAGTCAATAAAGAGAACCCGAAGAACCGCATTATAATTTGGGAAAGCCGTACTGAGGAGTTGGCCAGTACTCTTTCAATAACTAACCATAGTACATACCTATCGTGATTAGAGCATTGACTACAGCCAGACCTTGTTGACCAGGTGGTGGATTATCCTCATTACCTGTCAGTACTTGGAGAAGTAACGACAGTACTGCTACTTTGTTTCTACTGAGAAAATCCGAAATGATAGGACTCGAATAGAAATGATTATGTGTTCCCTGAAACGTCCACTCACAGATATAGATATGTTGATGAACAATTTAGTGATGCTGATTAATTAAATTGAATATAGAGAATATTTTGTATTTAAATATATGATTTGTATATATTATCACTTCATTATTTTGGGTTCATCTCACTTTGTCTGGCATATCTTTATATCGTCTTAATAGTGTTTGTCACTAATGTTATCTGTTTATATTTATCGACTAGAAATAAACATTTCCTATTCTTACTTTAAAGATAAAAATAAAGATATAATTATTCACATTACATTATTCTTACTCTTGGAATGCTCCGGGCAACTAACATAACAACAGTTGGACTTAATATAAATTTCCAAATTTAGGTTTTGTAGGAAATTTCTAGTACATGTGAATACGAATGAGAAAAAAGTTGATGACAACTTCATTCAAAACCTTTGTTACATAAAGGTCCGGATCATCGTTCGTGGATCTGGCCAGACTGCTGTTAAGAATGAATTTATCTAGTTGCAACTGATAGTTGTACAGTTCTTGAAAATGGTCCGTCCATCTTTCAAATATATCGATCTCTTCAGTTGGGAGACTTCCGTCTTTGTATTCTATGATGGCTACTTTCTGTTGCTGTAAATTGGTCAGCTTCTTGAAGGTGTCACACGCCTTTTTAATGTCGCCTCTAGAAAACTTTCCTATATAGTGTTACATTGACTAGTGATCACATTTTCCTTGAGTTTCTTCATTTCTGACCCGATGGTATTGTTGACGGCACAATACTGTTCAATTGTCTCAATTTTCGTCTTCTTTTCTTTCTTCAGCCTCCCTTCTCTTATCACAGAGGTCTAGCATATCATTTGTGACCTATGTTGCTTGCGTTATGTTCTCAACTTGAGTTTCAACCTGAGCAAAACCATTGGGTATTATCGATTAGAAATGTTTCAAAATAAGATTTGTCATTTGTTTTGCTAATTGCTTGAGGAAGTATTGACCACCATTTTGGGGGTTATTTTTATTATCTTGCAATAATATTATCTAAAACCTTTTCATAATAATTTATTTTACATTTTATTGAACATGGTATACATGATTGAACCTTTTTATAATACAAGATATTCATTTTATGCTTTAGTTTATTGAACATGATAATACATGCTTGAATAACCTAATATTGTTTTACTTTTAGTAATTTATATTTTTACAATAAGATATTATTAAACCAATTGTAAACAAAAGTTCTCGTTTTACAGTATTTACCTTGTTACTTTTATGACTGAAAGGAATTGATTTTTCATATGTTTCAATATATAGTTTAACAAATTCATTGTTTTCAGTGTTAGGACAATCAATTTGTAAAATGCGAGAAAAATCAGTTTGATCGAGTAATATTTTAAATGTATTTCTGTAATTTAGTGAGAATATTCTTACTTTAACTTGCACAATTTCAATATGTTTCCAATTCAGCCAGCCGAACCAAGGGGAGGATGACCCCTTCAAGGTCAACTGGCTGAAAGATCCTACATGAACAACACATGAAGACAACATCGCCATGACTCATGGACACAGCCTACAATCCATTTTCTACTTATTACGATGGCTACATCTACTGATGAACTCGCTGTATCAGTAGAAACTTATAACGAGCAAGTGGATCCAAGGGGCGTAGTGATGTAGACCCTGGAACAAGAGGGGGCGTGTTGGTGAGAATCATGGAGTCATGTTAATTGGTATTCAGACTATTTCAGCTGTTTAGACTTTGCATTTCAGTGTTTGATAATGGGAAAATCTCTGCTATAGCTCCTGTCCAAATATTTGTTGTGTCAGCTCTAATGATCAGGATCACACAGATGTATCTACTAGTAACTACCGAAATGTATTGATGTATGTCACATATAATAATTGTATGGTGTTCTATATGATATAGAACACCATCCAGCTAAATCTATGTGTATAACTAATTATTTCATTAGCTGCTTATTTAATCAGGTTTCTCATATTGGTATAGCTGTCCATTGTGTAGCTAGGTGAACGATACACTAGACGGATAATAGACCTGTCTGTAGCATTGAATTGTATCTCAGACCAAACTGATTTATTAAATTTATTATCCCCTGATAGCTTAATCTAAGATTCCTTCATATAGCTCTGGTATATAGTATTACATCTCGACAATGCATCTGAGTCATAATTATGAAAAGTTGGAAAGGTTATGACAGAGTTTGTAAGCTATTAAACGAGGCCCTGATTTGTGATCCTTGATCTACTATTACACAAATCAGATTTTATGTCATGCATTAATGTAACAATCAACACGAAGACATCTCCGTTATCATTTCATAAATTATTATTACTTCAATTTTCATTTATGACATCGCAACATTCATCAGTCGTAATATCGATTTCAGCAGTCAGAATCTGCCGGAACTATGCTCTGTCGGAATAATGGTCTGTCGGAAATCTGGGTTGTTGAACCAAAGAGCATACACTTTCTCGAATTTTGCTAAAAGCGACTCTTAGGAGACACCGAAGTGATGATGGCCATTTCGTTTGAGTGTGCTCCATCTATGAATATGCAGCAGCTAGCATCTTATGTGGTTTGCTAGCTAAAAAGAGGAAATATGTTTGCAGCGTGAAGTCAGGTATACGTTCGTCTGAGAACACGGCTCCTACAAGACCTCCACCTCTTCTTAATGTTTTGGCTATTAGCTGATAGGGTCGTCTAGTAAGCCACCAAATAAAAGGCCAGCTCCAACTACCGTCTTCCGACCCATTTAGCCTACCTTGTGCACAAAAGTTGCCGTAAAACATCAATCACCAACTACCGTCTTCAAATTTAACATCATCAAGATTAACACCGGCCAGATCATACTGACACCTGAAGACAGCGCGCTCTTTTGTAGAAAATACAGGTAAGATGTTCTGTGCTACCATCTTCAAAAATGTATCTGCGATTCATGTTCGTCTTCTTGGATTAAATACACTTCAAATATAAAACACATATAACACAAATAATGATATGTTGCAGGGCTGAGGCGATTACAGGATCAAGGTAATCGATTACTATTACCATTACTTGAGAATACCATGATTATGATTACATTCATTACGAATGTAACCAATTACAATTACGGTTACTTTTTAAACTAATCATGATTACAATCATGATTACAATGTAAAAAACATAAATGTGATTATTCATCAATATTTACTCAAGTTAGTCACATTTCCAGCAATCATGCATAGTTTGTTTGTGACACCGCCGGTTTAACTACAGCTGCAAATGATGCTGATTGGCCAGCAATCGGATGACAAGCAGCCAATTATATTAACGCATGCAATAGTGAACATATACAAAGCTACATGATGTCCCCCCCCCCCGTACTCGATTTGTCGCTCGAGTATATCACTTTTAGTCCATTCCATCACGTGCATTTTCCACATTCTTGGAAGAATGTTTTTTTCTGGTTGATGACCTTGTGTATGGCCTTTTCATTCGTGTAGATAGGTGTCAGTTTTCTATTTGCTGGCAGGGGCTTTGTTTTGGGAATGATTATATTTCTTAAAGAAACCCCAGTTTGTTTCCTCAGAGTGTTGACATCATTGGAATATTCCATGTTCCAATTAATATTGGCGATATTATAACATCCCTAGTGACTGATGGACTTCGGCTGGTTGTTCGGGATGTTGTCGATGTAGGAACGAAAAGACTTCTACCGTATAACTCGATATGATTTATCATAACGTCTTCGTTTCGTATGAATATGTCAAGGATATACGGTTTGTGTGTTCCTCTATGTTGGGTTGGTTCTGTTATGTGCTGGGTTAGGTAAGTATCTATCACACATTCTACAATCTGCAGAGTCTCATTATTTATATTTGCTGATGATGTGCCCACATTCCAGTCAATTTCACAAAAGTTTAAATAACCCGAAATGAGTAAGTGAGTAGCCTTTTTTTTGCCTCATCTTTGATCAGTTTTCTCAGCTTGGTGTAGTTGTCAATTGTGTAGCTAGGTGAACGATATACCATACAGATAATAGACCCGTCCGTAGCTTTGAGCTGTATCTCAGACCAAGTTGATTTTTACATTTATTATCCCGTGATATTTTAATCTAAGATACCTTCATATAGTCTCAGGTATATAGTATCACACCTCGACAACGATTTGCAATAATGTTTGTGAAATGGTCGTAACCTTTGACGTGCCATTCTACATCCCCTCGATCTGGTTTCCTGTACTTTACCAAAATCTCTGTGATGGCAATGATATCTGTATATAATCCGGAGTGCTTGTTCAACAAAGTCTTGATGTTTGTGCATATACATGAGATTCCATTTGCGCAACAATCTGTGCAAGGTGCTCAATTGAGTATATTACCTTTGGCGTTTTCCCTGTCACCTGGAGAGACGGTATTTTTATTCCTGTTTCTGTTTACTATCTTCCCTCTTCGTATTATCCATATTTATCCACAATTATCCATAATTATCGCATTAATAAAAATCCCATTTTAACTTAAATATATATGTTATAACTGTGGTGCAAAATCCACGTTGCGTCTATCTAACGATTATATTTTTTTATATTATGTCTTAAAATGGTCTTTAATATTCCACGTCCAGTTCCGTGAATCGATGCGAGATATTTTAAAAGAAAAAAGTTGTGAAAACCTGGAAATGTTATGACATAGTTTGTACGCTATTAAACGAGGCCCGATCTTCTGATCCTTGACCTGCTATTACGCCACCTCAGATTTCATGTTATGCGCACTAGAGGACGTACCCGACTGAATTAAGATGCTATCCTTCAACCAGAAGAAATTTCAAGGTTTATTTCAAAATTCAATATTTAATTATTACATTTATATTTCGACGATAATGTGTCCATGATTATTGCATAACTAATTATTTCTTCAATTTTCATTAAATGACATATCATTATAATCATGGGACTTTCATTAGTATTATAGTGAAGCTGGTAAATTAACTATTTGTCGTGTTTTTAAGACAAATAAGGACTTCTGTCTAGATGTAATGACATATTTTGAATCAGCTTGATCAGGTAATGACTTAACTTTAGTTGACTGAAATATAATATTAATAACATTTAATTACACGCTAGAACGAAACCCGGTACTCAATGGTCTTTAGTATGTTTTATTAAAAAGTGTACTGAAAATGTTAAAACTGGGCATTAAGTTATCAAAACACTGTTCTATAAATAATACGATCACCTTCACCCCCCCCCCCACACACACACACGAGCGCGCGCGCGCGCAACAACAACACACATACAAACATACATACATGCACACACACACACACACAAATACACTCACACATAACTACGTGATATATAATGATCAACCCTTTAATGACGACATGATTTCACGTTTTTGACCGTAATATTTTGAGTAATAGTATAATGCAGTTTGAGTTAGTATCTATATTACAACATTACCACATATCAAACAACAGACGTATCATATATATATATATATATATATATATATGGCGGCTGTTCCGGAGACTACCTAATTTCGCGAAAGAAGGTACGCCACCAAAACCAACATCGCGTTCATCAAGAACCAATGACCTACTCCGGCCGCCGAGTTACAGAGATCTTTGTCCATGCAGCACTTAAATCCCAAATTTGTGTAAAAAGTACTCTGGGAGCAGTCCACTGGTGAACAGCCGTAAACGTATACGCCGATGTTAAGCGATAGACAACCGCCACAGCCATCCGCTATGTTTGCCTGCAGATGACTGCCAATGTTGGTACCATTATAGCACCTCAAAGCGTCGGAGCTGGCTAGCATTACGGCCATGGGGGTGAATAGCAGGATAACCTTGGCCATTGTTCTAAAATATAAACGAAACAAACCGAATTAAAAACAAATCATACAACATAACGTTGATCCGTCCTTGTGAAAGTTTCAGAACGTTTTTTTTAACATCCGACTCTGACAAGTATCAATAATAAAACTAATGAAACGGTATAGTTGACCAGTAGGTTGTGTACTTAGCTCAAACCGAAAATGAGGTTCAGAATTAATAACAGCACACATAATCAAGGAGCCGAAATGTGACAGCATATCATTATTTGTGTTAAATGGGTTTTAAATTTGAAGCGTATTTAATCCGAGAAGACGAACATTAATCACAGATTAAAGCTGATGGTGTTGAGTTTGAAGACGATAGTTGGAGTGGACCTTTTATCTGACGGTTTAATAGAAAGATCTATTAGTCAGTAGCCAATTGAGGATGAGATGGTTGTCCTGCTAGGGCCGTGTTCTCAGTCAAGCGTAGAGCCGACTTCACGCTGTAAATAGAATTCCTTTTTTTAGTCAATCCCCGTACGAGGGCAGATTTTTGGATATGTTTATTCATAGATAAACTGCCCATCATCACTTTGGTGACGTTTATCAAAAATCCAGACAGAGTATGTTATATGGTTCAACAAAATCTCATTTTCCGCCAGACAAATAATCTGACAGCGTAATGTTCCGACAGATTCTGACTTCGGGAGCAGAAATTGCTATTTTACTGTGTGTGTGGTGTGTGTATATGTATGTGCGAATATGCGTTATTCGTGTGTGTGTGTGCGCGTGTGTGTGTGTGTGCGTGTGTGTGTGTGTGTGTGTGTGTGTGTGTGTGTGCATGTGTACGTACACGCTGCATGCGTGCGTGCGCGCGCGCGCACATGTGTGTGTTTTAGGGTACATAGTAAGAGGCAACAGGCACAGAGCATCAACATATCTAAACATCCTTCGAAACCTACCTCCATAAATCTAAATACAACTATACATACATTAATCTAAAAATAAAATGTTCAATACCTCCACATATTGATAGATGTGTGCGTATACCTAAGCATGTGTCTGGTCTACTCATCAGCCTGTGGGAACCAGCTAATTCGCTTTTCGTACGCAAAAAAATGTCACGCCCACAGGAAAGCGGCTACATGCAGGCTACGTACAAAAAGCGAAAGCAAGTAAAAACATACCATTTGATACCACAGCTCGCAGCAAACAACAAGTGCGTCTGGTTCAATGGTGACTTGCTACATACATATCATAAACTATTTTAACACCACAGTTTATATTCAACAGTAATTTTCTGTGGTCCAAAAGAAACCTGTATATAAAACATTTCCACACCTCAGATGCTGACCTCAGCTTTATTCTGGGTACGAATAACTGAATAAATCCTACCTATATGAACCAAGTATCAATACAAGTCCGACTGGTCTGGCGTCGAAGTTCTTCTCTAACCTAAGTGAAAATTCCATCCTTTTATATACCCTCAGCGTGTTAACAAACATTACAGTTTGTTCATAACAAAGAGAATGTACACTAACTCAGTATGGACTCACTGAAGCGATTTAACTAAAATAAAAACAAAGTAGCAATACCGCACAATGGATGTGTGTGTGTGTATGTCTGTGCGCAATGTGAAAAGTGTAATTTTGGTTGTAATATAAATGGACAAATGATTAAACACATAACTTATTCCGACGACTTGATCTTGACGTCACCAACATCATCATCATCATCAGGACTATGTCAGTTACTAAATGAATGTTATAAATTTGGAATTAATCATGATGCTAAATATAATGTAAAGGAAAGTTTTGTTATGATATTCAGATCTAAAACTATAAAGGGATGGTTTTCCTCAATTTAACTTAAAACGGATTGTGTTATATGTTGTTGGTACGTTTACATATCTTGATCATCACTATAGTACAGATGATCTATCAGATGATAAGAACTAATATTAATGGTCAGCAGAGAATATTAAACTGCGAAAGTTCAATATGAAATATTTAATGATTGAAAATCACATTGTTTCGTACACATTGTTCGTATTGGTCACTCAGGTATACGGTGCAACTTTGGTGTTGGAATTACAAGAAATCCACTTTAAACTGTTTACATCTTGCATATCACAATATTTTAATGGTGTTTCTTGGTACCAATTTCCTGAACACTGAAATTGATGTACTATACTGTCAATCTGTAATTATCAGCATGGTGTATAGATTTATGTGTATTCTTGATAGTTTATGTACTATAAATGATATACTGGCTACCAGTTTTAGATTTAAATTCATGAAACACAAACACGGAATCAAACTGTTTGCATCCGAACTATTGACAGAAACAACATTAAAATGAATACTGCAGCGGGTTAAGGTGTATATATTCTATATTGTATGTATGATGGCACCCTACCGATCTGGGCCTCTCCGTGGTCTAACGGTAGCGTGTCGGATCACAGATCACTACCACCCGTGTTCGAATCTCTGCATGGACATATCTGTAGTGTGTTCCATATTTAACTTCGTTTCATTACCCTTCGATATCTCTCGGCCCATTTAGCCTACCTTGTGCACAAAAGTGGCCGTGAAACATCAATAAATCAATAAATCAATCAACTATACAGGTCTCAGATCCGCATGTACTTTACTTATGTATACTGTTGAGTCTCGGGTAAAGCTATTAAATTATATAGAGCATATATATATATATATATATATATATATATATATATATATATATATATGAGATTATCAACTCCCTGTCATGTTGTGATTGGACTAATAGCCGAGCTAAAATGATAATTAATATTAGATATATATTATTAAATATCCGTGTTGTTTCACATTTCATGTCTCATCTCTTATAAAATGACTTAAAGAAGACCTTAACATCCACATGACTCACGTATATCAACTCCTTGACTCAGACTTGTGTTGATAAAATAAATATACACGCTTCATATCCAACAGCACGACTAGTGACTTCGTTTCTGGGGTTTTCTCTACGTGAGTTTTTGTTTTGCTTTGAAACGGCAAAATCGTGCCGTTTAGTCCCTTAAAGGGGATGATTTGCAATCTTATATAATACCCTAAGATAAACAATTAGACACTAACGTAATACTTTGACTTAATTAATTAAATTTTTAATATTCGACCGAAATCTTGTCTCAACGAAGTTTCAACGAAATGCAAAAGGACGAATATACTGAAGAATTGTGATATTAACAGCATCAAAGAAACTACAGGTAGTATGTGTATGTATGGGTGTATGTATGTGTGCCTGCGCGCATGTGTGTGTGTTCGTGTGTGTGTGTGTGCGCTCGAGTGTGTGTGTTTTTATATATATATATATATATATATATATATATATATATATATATATATATATATATATATATATATATATACGTGATAAACCTTGCTCAGCGAGGAATGTTATTAGGGGTGTATGTAGAGACACGTGACTTAAGCGTAGAAATTTGTCATGTTCTAAGAAGGTGCGAAAACTGAAATGGTTATCTTGCACAATAATGCAATAACGATTCAGTAGCTTTTAGTATGCTTTAGTCATAGGGGGAATCTAAGGAGTTGGATTCCGGGCTCCTCTTATTCAAGACTGGGACCTCCCTTTCCAGTTACACGTTCTAAGTAAATATTCGTATCTAGAAACATATGCATTAAAATATCCAAATTACTTAAATACGTTTTTAGAGTTGCTAAGTATATTATCTAATTTTTGAAAGTTCTAGATTGATATGAAATATCTAGCGATTCAGATATCTTGCGATGTAAGGTGCACCTTAAGCTGTACCCGTTCATTTATACACCATATGTTCACGACACAAGGCTGTGTTATGGCTGAACTGCTTCTTTTAGCATCAGCTATTTCCAGTTGTCCATTAGAAATGTTGTTGTAATATGGACAGCTAGGCATCAATGATTTTGGTCGTGAAGGACATAATCCACAGTTGTTTTTATCTCGTCGCTAGATTCAGATCCAACAAAAGCTACGGACTAATCATGTTGTCCATAAGTCTCAAATGAAGCCGGTGCCGATAGCACACGAAACACTCGCTTGCTTATTTGGGCGTTTATTCACACAATCATTCCCTTGCACATGAATTAAAAAAATATCGGCCGACTAAGCTTCAGTTTGTAATTTCTTGTCGTACGTTGTATAACATAAATCCTCGAATCGCGTATCAGACATTTTCATTGAACCCTTTCAACCAAACAAATCTTTGGAAAGATGAAACATTCCATACTTATTCAAACTGGCTAATGTCATACCAACTCATTATTCCATAAGTAATGAACTACTAAATAACTATAGACCAACCTGCCTACTACCATCTGTGTCAAAAGTATTGGAAAGCATAGGGCATTAAGAGTCAATACAATTTTCTCCTTACACGGTCAGTCTATTATCCCAGTCAATATGGTTTCCTGAGGTACCAATCAATCATACATGTCGTACAGTTATTTGTGGATGATACAATAACTTTTATTGATAATACCAAAAAAACACACGTTGGCCACATTCATAGACCTTTGCAAGGCGTTTGATTAATTAGCCAGGAAATATTAATTGATAAACTGAGTTGGTAGGGTATTAAAGAAATTGTTTTGGGTTGGTTTAGGAATTACCTTAATAACAGGAAAAAACACGCACAATACAATAACACCAAGTCATGAACTACCATCATGCCATGTAAGTTCCCCAAGGAACAGTTGTAGGATCTTTGATATTTATTATATACAAAACTAACTTGCCGAATTACATTTCCAGATGCAAAGCTATTTTATTTGCTGATGACATGTTAGTAAAACTCAATAAACAACATTAAGTCACTCACAAAGGATGATCTTACATATACACATTCAAAATGAAGTAATAACTCGTGAGAAAACTGTGAAGTGTACGGGTATGGATATACATGAGCAACTCAATTGGCATGAACATATCAAATTTTAAAAAGTAGATCTATATGCTATGCAAAATATCATTAGTACTAGATATTTACTAACTATTCACTAAAATATCTCAAAATAGATTTTGGAATTACCTTATTCAGAACAACACATAAATCACATGTAAAAACTTAATTGTCATGCAGAAGAAGGCAATACGAATAATTACAGGTGCCAATGATAATGACCAAACATAACCTCTGTTCCTGAAAATGAAACTCCTGATATTACGAGATGAATTAAAAATAGCTAAATATATGTTTCCTGGAATTAAGGGAATGTTGCCAAGCTCACCCACTATTATTATAACTATCAATAGTGACACATTCATACACATAACACAGGAAATAAACAAAACTCACGTCTAAATCCAAAACAAAACAAGACCTGTAAACTTATAAGACATATTGGTCCATTAATATGGTACAATACACCGCACGCAATTAAAAAAAGAAAAACCATTAAATCTTTCATACAAACATTAAAAACCAACAGACTTACTTAAGATTCTCAATACGCAGATAAACACCCTTCACTAACCGTGACCCACACCAGGATGACTCACCCGGACTTTAGCCTTAAATTATACAGTTTCCTCAACGTATAGTTGTGCGTCTCTTCCATAAACCAAACTCAAATAAATGTTTTACGATTTGGATACCGACCTACACATTAACAGCGAAGTGCTCTAACCAATACAATACCCCCCCCCCTTCCCGGCTGTGTGACTCATAAAGAGGATAGAGAGTCGTCATATTCAAATCGGGGATTTCCCCTTAACGCAAACAATCTCAGTTAAACTGCCTCTTTTTGAGTGATAAACAGCTAAATCAGATCTGCCACAACTCCTGAAAAGGGGAAGACTGACTGCATAGATAAGATGTTTTATATTATACGACCACTGTAGTGCACAAGGTGGGCTAAATGGGCCATAAATCCTCACTGTACAGAAATTAAGACTCCCAAAATGTTTGACCTCCCCCCCCCCCACCAAACCCAAACAAACAACAAAGCAAACAAACAAACAAACCATAGCAACTATGTAATCTACAGATTCGTTTAATTTGGTTGTTTTATTAAGTTAATTGAAGCTTATGTTTATAAGTTACTCTTAAGTTTACAACGGTTAGGACATTTCGGTTAGGTTTTACTTGTGGCAAAAATTGTTTTCTTCTCGAGTGTGTCTCCTTAAATAATCTGTTTTATGTGCACGATGCTTTTAGGGACATGATAGAGTAGATGGCCTGTCACCATGATTTGGTAATGGGACAGTTCTTATATCAACCGGCTTTGGTCAACTGCAACTGTGGAAAAATTATATATTTTCAACATCCCCAAGTTTTAACCTATCCTCATCCAATGTATACCGACATTGATTGCGGAGGAGATACGTTATAGTTATATGCCACTTATCTATATTTTAACCTCATTAATCTATGTTCATCCATTTGTCTTGTTTTGCATATATTTATGCCGATTATACAATATATGTCACACGAATGTTAGCTGATTACATGTAATCGACTATAGATCAACATATCTTACTTTTACTGTAACTCTTACAGATTTGAAATAAATATCTTTTCATTTCACATTTTAACTGGCAATAAATACCCAGGACAACCCCCTCCCTCCAATGATGGAACACCACCCACAATATATATATATATATATATATATATATATATATATATATATATATATATATATATATACTGTAGTCAAACCCATCAAGTATTAGGCTCAGAAATTAGCCAACAAAACATATTTCATCATTACAGATTAATCCATAAAATGCAGTAAACTTATTTGTTTCTTCCCCACGGACAGCATTAGTCGTAGCATCACACCATTAGACGCTGTACGTCTTGGTGTTACATTTGAGGGGGGTTTTAATTTCAGAAAACACATTTCTCTGATCATATTCGTGACCGTCGCGGTTTTTTTCTTCTTCTTCTGTTGCTGTCCCTACACTTTCGAATTTACCCCCCTGAACATGTTATGTCATCAAATAGCATAGTGTCTTTCCGTTATAATTTAAAAATTACTTATCCTCCCTAAGTTACCACTCCATCTGATCATTTGTTGATTAACTTTTCATTGTACTTGGACCATGAGTTCGTCCAAACTCTGTACTAGGTGCGCCACTGTCTGTCCGTCTGTATTTTGTGTGTGCGTGTTTTAGGATAAATATATCTCCACTGGCTGAGAACATCAACATGTAAGCATCCCTTGAAACCCATACCTCCATAGATATAGACATAGACATGTTGTTGTTTGATGGCCCATAATAATATAGGAATAATTGCATAAACTGAAAGTATCTTAACTAATACATATACATTCATAGCAACAATAGCTTTATTTGATTACAAATGTTATATATTTTGATTACAGAATAACAGTGAATAAATATTATTAAAAGCTGTCCTATACCTTGGAGTTTTATATACTGATGTTCTTATAACATGCATGTTTTATGTCTTTTGACCTTTTTCAATTAATAATTAATAATTCGGTTATTTCAAGGCGTTAGTTTCTTTTATTATCATCAGAATAATACCCTTTTACTGCATTTTGTTCAACTTTATTTCAAGATATAACATTACTTATGTGGGATATTGGGAAATAGACCGGTCAGTTAAGTCCGGTAATTCCCGTAAAATATTCAACATATCATGTTCTAAAAATGTAAATACAACAAAACCTATCCATAGATGTCAATGATGAATTTTTCCCATGTCAATATTACTGAAAATAGCTATCTAAATGTATTTGTATAAAGGGATTCACCGTTTGGTTTGTTAATTATAATCTTTCAAATATAACTATACAAATGCAAAATGAAGGCAGATTTTCACACATTTTTCGATAGTTTCATCATTGGCATACACAAAAACATTCAAATCCATTTATTGTTTGATCTATTTCTTTCACTGTTTATTATGTTTCATCACCACAAAACCAAGAATGAAGTTATACATATATAGATTATTTTAAAATGTTTTAAATATATGCATACATAGTCAAATCATTAGAAATTTAGCAAAAAAAAACAGATTAATTTTTCTATGTTTGCGTCATTCACGTACATGAACTTATACAATTTAAATCAATTTTTTTATTTGCTCTATTTCTTTCACTCTTCATTATATTCTATCACAAATGCCACGTGATGCAAGACGGGATATACATTAAGAGTTACGATGTTTTTTCTACTACTTTGACGCCGCCGTCTCAACCATTAAAACAAACAACAACAAAACAACGGACCTGTTTTATTACGATGAATCCACATAAAATTTCTTAAAGACAATAAGTGAAGAAGGTTTATCTCTTATCCTATCGTTTCAATAAGAGCTATTTCTGGTAAATACCAGTTTACATTATGATTCACAGCGGGGAACTTTGGGTGTTTGTTTGAATTTTTAAGCAACTTACACATGGGAACTGAAACTTCCTAAAAGAAGTCAAACCTGAAGTGGGGATGTCCTCAGGATACCTCAACAACTTCTGTACATGTGTGTCTGAGTCATCGAATTTAATTTGTGTGTATATACACACAGAGTTCGATGACTCACACAAACACAATACAGTATTCAACACCACAGCCGTTCCTCAACGCCTCTCCAACAACAAATACAGAAGGCATTACAGTAACTTCTATTTTACACAAGTAACACAGGGATAGACATGACTCCGATTATAAGTCTCACTCCCCGTCCATGAAGTACGAAGTAAGCGACCAGAAAAGAAAACATCCCAAATGCCGATGATGTGTCTTCCTCATCGTCGATACCAAATTGTGTACCAAACAATAAATGATCTGCAAACATATAGGTCATTAAGTACGTTTTAAGTATTTACCAACAGTATACGAATCGGGTTTATTTTAACAGAATATTGCTGTACAGTGGCATTTTTTCCAATTAGTAACTCACTTCTATTGTTTGAATTATGCACAGTCATCCGAAACATCTTAACATGCACGATGGTCATAGTAATATAAAGGTCACAGTTGTGAACCCATCAAATCTCTACGGATTGTGGTTACGTGTCTATTAATAGCTGTTGTATACTTCTTAAGCGGTTGATGACCAGCTCATATTGTACAGATCTACACAAACAGGAGGACATAGCAGGTTGTAAGATGTAATATTCTTTATTTCCAGAAGAGATGGATCTATCTTGACACAGTAAAAATAAACGTAATTCAATGGAACACACACACACACACACACTTAGACACACATACATATATACATACACACACACACAAATATATACACTCACAACCGCACATAATGCCATAATTCTAAAAACCAGACAGCCTACAGGTAGACAGGACGAGCCTTATATGTGTATGAAAGAATAAGGAATAAAAGAACAAATAATTGCATCATAACTAAACACATACAACGTAACAAAAAGGCCCATGTGCTTTCAGTGAGCATTCATAGGGGGCAGCACAACACATAAGGGCCACAATTATCCACAATTTACTTGCTGAATTTACAAATAGTATTTCTGTACAAAAGACTACCATACAATGAAGAAGAAGAAATCCAAATATTTCCTGAACGCTAATTCGGAGCAAATCACTTAACTAGCAACTGTCTGAGGGATTGCCACCCCCACAATAACATGATCAACAGAAAATGTAGTCAACACAGGGAACCCCAAGAACCACATTATAATTTGGGAAAGCCGTACTGAGGAGCTGGCCAGTACTCTTTCAATAACTAACCATAGTACATACCTATCGTGATTAGAGCATTGACTACAGCCAGACCTTGTTGACCAGGTGGTGGATTATCCTCATTCCCTGTCGGCACTTGGAGAAGTAACGACAGTACTGCTACTTTGTTTCTACTGAGAAAATCCGAAATGATAGCACTCGAATATTAATGATTCTGTGCTCCCTGAAACGTCCACTCACAGATATAGATATGTTGATGAACAATTTAGTGATGCTGATTAATTAAATTGAATATAGAGAATATTTGTATTTAAATATATGATTTGTATATATTATCACTTCATTATTTTGGGTTCATCTCACTTTGTCTGGCATATCTTTATATCGACTGTATAGTGTTTGTCACTAATGTTATCTGTTTATATTTATTGACTAGAAATAAACATTTCCTATTCTTACTTTAAAGATAAAAATAAAGATATAATTATTCACATTACATTATTCTTACTCTTGGAATGCTGCGGGCAACTAACATAACAACAGTTGGACTTAATATAAATTTCCAAATTAGGTTTTGTGGGAAATTTCTAGTACATGTGAATACGAATGAGAAAAAAGTTGATGACAACTTCCTTCAAAATCATTTTTGCATAGAGATCCGTTCATGACCTTTTATGGCAAAATTTGAATAGTAAAGTTAAACAGACATACAGACTGCTACATTGATGAAAAGACTGAGAAATAATAGATGAAGCTTCAGAAGATGGGCGGCGCATGCTACTTAATGACATAATATCACAATTTAGGCCGTTCAGTGTCATATAAGAATTGAAATATCACAAGAATAACTAAATATATTGGCCGTTAACCTTGCTGAACTCTATAGGTAACTACTGTATAACATTATATGTTGTATGAAGACAGTTAATTTTGTTTGGGGGGGTTAGTTTAGTAGGTAACTGACGTTTTTGTTCTAACTGTTTGGCAATTTCATACACCGTATATAATAAATCTAGAGTGCCAAAGAACAATTTATATAATCGAACTCTAATCAAACATCTGATTCATTTGAGGTCGTTTGCAAGCAAATGATGTTTCACTTTTCGGAATATGAAATAAACTTTAATGGAGATGACGAGAGATCTATCGAGCCTGATCTTGACTTGTAAGATGTTATTCTTGTTTTGCAGTGTGGAGTAGAGTCTTCTCATAGCTGCTACTGCTTGCGCAATTCACGCTTTTATCTCATATGTTGTTGTGCCATCCTTGTTGAGGAATGGCCCAATGTACTTGAAGTATTCCACATCTCCCAGGAGATTCCCGCTCATGGATATTGATGTATTGGCCCCTTGTGTTGTGCTGTACACCATACCTTTCCTCTTCGGTGTGTTGACCTCCATACCACCATACTGTGTAGAGAGGTCTTGGTGTTCCTCTGTACTGTCTGTCATGATGGTGATATCATCTGCAAATCTCAGGTTGCAGATTGGTCTGCTATTGATGGAGATTGACAAGTCGTAGTTCATCAATGCCTCCTGCGCGATGTTTTTCATGAAGACGTTCAAAAGGGCTGGGAAACGTAGATATCCCTGTTGGACTCCAGCTGTTGTCTCGAAGAACTCTCCAAGGTGATTGTTTTGGAGTACAACTCTGGTTGCATCTTCATACAAAGCCTAGATGATCTTAATCAGTGGTTCAGCGATTTTATAGTCTCTCATGACCTTCCATAAGCCATCATCCTTTATCCATTTGAAAGCCGTCTTGAAGTCTATGAGGTTGTAGTACAGCTTTCTACCAATTATTTAATGTTGAAGATCTCCTCACTAGTGCCTCTCCCGCCCATGAAGCCGCCTTGTTCATCTGCTAGTATCGTCTCTACCTTTGGTTTGATTCTGTTACGGATGATTCATAGCATTACCTTGCTGGGTTGGTTGATGAGGCTTATTGTCCTTCGGCCATTATTTTGCTTTCGATATCTTCTGACAAAGTACAATTAGGACCTTCACCATTGCATGCCCGCCATGATTTGTATGTTCTACTGGACGATTCCCTCATTTCATGGTGCGGATGACGTCATTGACTTCATGGGGTAGGAAGTGACTATCCCGATCATCGTCCGTGGATCTGGAAAGACTACTGTCAAAGATGGATGTATCTAGTTGCAACTGATAGTTGTACAGTTCTTGGAAATACTCGTCCATCGTTCAAGCATATCGATCTCTTCAGTTGGGAGAGTTCTGCCTTTCTCTTCTATGATGGCAGCTTTCTGTTGCTGTAGTTTGGTCAGCTTCTTCAAGGTTTCATATGCCTCTAGAAAACCCTTCCTATATAGTGTTGCATTGCCTACTAATTCGAATTTCTGACCTGATGGTTTTGTGGACAGTACAATGCTGTTCAATCGCCTCAAGTTTCGTCTTTTTTTTCTTTAGTCCCTCTTCAATTATCACAGAGGTCTAGGGTGTAATTTGTGACCCATTGCGGTTTCTTTTTCCTTGGCTGCTCAAGTGTCTTCGTAGCAGTTTCATGGAAGGCCTCCTTGAAGATTTCAGGGAGAGAGTTGATATCATCTTGATAGGAGTTTCATAGCTGCAAAGTTCTTTCCAATTTGTGGTTCAAAACTAACGGTTACGGCTGGGTCCTATAGTTTCTTAACGTTATAGCGAATCGTTGGACTCTTTTGCTCGTGTAGTCTTCTCAGCTTGAGTTTGAACCATTGGGTATTATTGATAAGAAATGTTTTTAAAAGAAGATTTGTCATTTGTTTTGCTAAGTGCTTGACGAAGTATTGACCAACATTTTATGAGTTAGTTTATTGTCTTGCAAAAACCCTTTTATAACGCAAAATGTTCATTTTACGCTTTATTTAATTGAACATGGTAATGCATTGCTTGAATAGACGAAAATTGTTTTATATCCTACCAGAACAACACATGGAGACAACATCACCGTGACAATCCATATTCTACCTATTACGATGGCTACATATACTGATGAACTCGATGTGTCAGTAGAAACGTTTAACGAGCACGTGGATCTAGGCGGCGATGGTGATGTAGACCGTGGATCAAGAGGGGGCGTAGGGTGGGAATCGTGGAGTCATGTTAAGTGGTATTCAGACGCAAAAGAAACCTGGTATAAAACGAAAACTATGGGATGATAGTTCTGATTCTGCTGACTGTAACTATCCGGATCAAACAGAAGAGCACAATATGATAAATGGAGAAACTCTTCATCATGGAGCAAGGGGATGTGTCCATGCTCCATATTACAATATAATGAGTTGCCCCAGATGTTTGAAACATGCCTCTAATGTAAGATAGACCATAAAAGTACTATTAATGCTCATTTATTAGATACATTAACAGAGTTATGCCAATTTCTGGATTGCGTGAAATCGTCTTGAAAATGAAATGGTCAAAATATTAAATATAAACATAAACCATGTTGCACTCATTTCATTTTACTATAAGTTTCGTATGCTATTCACTACATCGTAAGCTTTCAGCAAAACAAAACTTCATTTATATTGCAATTATTAATGGTGGGCCAAATCACAATCTGACTGGACTATATGATCAAGACCGAGGTTAGTAACATTATTACAATCAAATACAAAAATGACCATGGTACTAATAATTCTACGTGCATGCAGTTATATAATCAACTGTATTTGAAGATGAACACATTCAATACGTATTATCATCATTGTATGAATTATATGTTATGCATGCTATGCATGTTTCCTTTTTGCACTGTTTTCTTTTGGGTGTTTAACATATTATTTTGCCATGTCGATCCAAACTTGTAAGATAAACGCATTGGACAAGAGCCATCATTCGGCCGTATAATAAATGATGATGAATGTATTAATGGAAATATTAATTATCAGCAAACACCATGCAATCTTATGATTGAAAAGCTGAATGAATTATTATTTGATCCATTTTCAATGAATGATTATATCTACGATTTTAATGAAGATGATTGTAGATATATCGGCAATGACATAACTAATTTGAACTGGAAATATTATGATGCAGATTAATTTCTTATTAATGTCAATGTACCTGCATTATGACTATAGCAAATTATGGTATTTAGCCGGGCACGTGGATATCCAGAAAACCAACAATATGGTACAGTTGTGTTTCTACTGGCCTAAATCATTCAACAATGTGTATTGGTCGTGTGATTTCTGTCAGAGGACAATTACGAGAGGTAAGGTCATAAAGGTGCGTTTGGACAAAATGCCACTGCTCGAAATCGCATTCAAGCGAATTGAAATAACCTTATTTAACCAATTCATCTTCACCGTTCGCCCCTCCTGGGATATAAGTCATTGGCAACCGTCTTCCAAGGTCTTGTCCTGGGCTTTCTTTTCAAGCTTCCTCCAGCTGTAACCTGTCCTTTATATGTCTGTCAGGAGATCCCTTCTCCACATATTTCTTGGGCGTCCTCTTTTTCTCTTTCCCTGTGGGTTCCATGTTAGGGCTTGCCTGGTGATAATTGATGCTAGTTTCCGGAGTGTGTGACCAAACCAGCCTTATCGTCTCCTTTTGATCTCATCTCCAGCATTCTGTTGGTGTGTTTTCTCCCACAAGTCGCTGTTACTGATGGTGTTTGGCCAGCGAATTTTGAGGATTCTTCTCAGACAGTTATTAATAAAGGTCTATAATTTCTTGGTGATGGTGTTAGTTGTCCTCCACGTCTCTGCTCCATACAGTAGTACATAACCAATTAGTCTGGTGTTTAAGCCGGCAGTAAACATAAACTCACAATTGTGGACTACGCTACTCGTCATCCAAACCAGATGTCCTTAAGCAAATTACAAATGAATCGAAAGTTGAAATATAAGCTTGATGTTATTGCCGACTGATAACAATACACTGTTGCTGCTCTGGAAAGGTCTATTCAGAGTAATAGAGGCCATTAATCAGTATGATTATTAGTTGGATATCGAATGCAAAATTCGCACTTTCAACGAACCTGTATTTTGATAAAGGTGATACGTGTGAAGTTAATAGACATGGTTTTTAAATGCACATATTCGGTGTGACAAATGTGCAGGACCGGAAATCTGATCCAAACGAATTAGTGGAATTGGATGATGAAATATTTTTTCTAAGTTAAATAAAGCTCGATATCTGACGAAGACCGATCTCAAATTTTTGTCCGTAGTGAAGATCATCCGAAGAGAGCTTTCATACGTCCAGATCTAGGATCTTTTCAGTTCAACCGAATGACGTTTAGGATAGTGAACTCGGTGATGATATTTAACCATATGATAGATAAATTGCTGCACGGTATGATGTAAATGACGTGTTGGTCTACACAAAGTCATGAGACGAACATGTACCTATATTACACTAGTTGTTGTTTAGGCTGAGAAAGGTCGACTTGACCATAAACATGTGGAAATGTTTGTTTGGTGTTGTTAAACTTGACAATATTGGTCACACCGGTAGCCACATATACTGTTGAGGTGCAGTCTAACAATCTTACCAAAAACAAGGAAAACTCAGCGAACTACAACAAACCTTTGGTCAGATCGTTCAATGGTTTGACGAGTTATTATCTCGATCACATCCCGCTTTTTGTCGCTATCATACCACCGTTAACAGATTTAACGAAACGGGTTAAGTTCAATCTATTTAAGTGGAATGGTGTTCATGAAGGAGAAGTCTACTCAACTCTCAAACAATTGCTTCGTTAAGAGCCAGTGGTTCAAATACCTGATTTTGACAAGCGTTTTCTATTACAAGTTGATGCTTCCGATGTAAGCTTACGCTTGACATTGATGGAAGATAATGATGAAGGATTTTTACCTGTCGCATTTGCAAATTTGATATATATATATATATATATATATATATATATATATATATATATATATATATATATATATATAATCGACTGTACCTCCCCCAGTCCAATGTCACTCTCCATTAGTCCAATGCTGTTAACAGCTGTATTACACATAATCTTCCTTTTATAAAACCATATTGACAATTTGAGAGTACCTTGTTTCTCCACAAGTGCTACACGATTTCCTCTCGTATAATCTGTTCCAGTAGCGCCTCCTCCCCCACCATTCACACGGGAGCAATATGGAAAGGAGGAACCGAAATACCCTCAGGGTGTTCACTGCCAGAGTGTTTTACGTCCTCAGGGTGTCTTTAACGTCCCCGTTATTTTTAATAATTCAGTGGAGACGGCAGCGCCATTTAACGTGGTCAACCACCCATGATGTTGTGAGCCGAGAAATTAATCTCTGGAAAGGTTTCGACCTATAGTGGGGTTCGAACCTGTGACCGTCACCACCAAGTGCCGGGTGCTTAGCCGCTAGGCCACCGGGGCTCACTGGTGTGGACCTGTAAACTAGGGAGCTTATATATGAACAGTGGCACAAGTAATCCCAACATTCACTAATCAGGGATGCCAGATATAGATTCTTAATTGGGGGATAATTGGGAGCCCATGGTAATCAATTTGGATTCTGTTAAGTACACAGTGCTTAATCTGTTTCAAATGGAGTGGCTTCTCAGTTACAGAATCAATAATGAACAATATTATAAATGACAATTTGATTGAGCAGCCAATCAGGTGACAGTGAGATTTGTGTGTCTGACAAAATGTAATAGCAAAATAATAGTGGATTACTATTACTGTATCAACTATTACAATTACAATTACTATTACTTTCAAAATGAGATTTACTATTACTATTACTGTAAAAAAATGTAATCGTTATTATTACTTTTACTATTACAATTATCCCAGGTTTGCTATTACATCACTAAATTCTTTTAATGCCCTAGAAAATATCTTGTCGAGCGAGACTCGCTGTTTTTCTCAGATTTATTTGCTTTAAGTTTTCTTCGTTGTAACTTTTTTCTTAGTTCTGGCTTTGATGCATGCCCATTTGGCTTGATTTCTCCCTCGAGTATATTATCACTTGTAGTCCATTCCGTCACTTGTATTTCCCATTCTTGGAAGAATTTCTTATGGTTTGTGACCTAGCCTATGTCCTTTTCATTCGTGTAGATAGGCCTTGGCCTTCTATTTCCTGGAATAGGGGAATAATTCTTTTCTTCCAGAAACCCAACTACACATTGTTGATATCGTTGGAAGTCCATGTTCCGTTCGATATTTACGACATCATAATTCCCTTTGTGATGCATGAACTTCAGTTGGCTTTTCTGGATCTTATTAATGTAACAACAAAAATGTTTAGCTCGAGATTATTTATCTTACCTTCTTATGATAAGGTCAAGGATATTCGGTTTCTCCTCTCCTCTATAGTGGGTTTGTTCCGTTATGTGCTGGATAAGGTAAGTGTCTCTTAGACATTCTATAAACTGTATAGTCACATCATTTATATTTGCAGATGATGTAGTTAAAATCACCCAATATGATTAAGTCACTAGCCTTCGTATTAGCCGACTCTTTGATCAGGTCTCTCAGCTTATTGTGGTTGTCCACTGGGTAGCTAGGGGATAGATATACTGTTCCGATAATTGACCCGTCTGTTGCCTTGAGTTGTATCTCACACCAAATTGATATAATAAATGTATTATTTCATGGTAGTTTAATCTAAGATACCTCCAGGTAGTCTCTAGTATATAGTATCACACCTCGACAATGATTTGTATCAAGGTTTGTGACAATTTCACAAACCTTGATATGCGATTCTATATCCTCTGGATCTCCTTTGCTGTTCTTTGCCAAATTATCTGTGATAACAATGATATCTGGATTATGTGCTATTATAACTGTAGGTAATTGTTCGATAAGGTGTTGGTGTTTAGGTATATACATGAGAGTCCATTTGTGCAATAATCGGTACAA
>JAODUP010001739.1:0-50002 GCA_025642065.1 Paralvinella palmiformis
TCATATACATTATTAAATATCTAACATATTTGAAAGGAAATATATGATAGATCTTGAATATATGTTTGTTCGCTAAAGTGTTTATAGCTTCGTTAAATAATATGTCGCATTTTTATAATAGGTGCGAGCATTTTGGTGGAGAAACATACCATATGATGAAAATCACTAAAGTCACAATCAACCAACCTAATGTGTTGTAGACGTTTGGAAACATTGGTAATGACAACATATATTATGGTTGCTACCTTAAACCTAAAACATGCTGGTTATGTAAAAATATCACGACATCCATGCATATCCAAAATATATGTGAGGCATTACGATTTCAGCATCTTAACACTTAACTAGCCACATATTACATAATTTACGCCTTCTCTATCTCACAATTACATACAATGCTTTCAATAATAGATTGCATATAAATATCCTTCACAATGGGATCCTTATAAACGCTGTGTATCAGCCATTTATTTTTATGCAAAATTATTTCAATGACAATAGTTTATATTCTTCCCGATTTGCATTAATGATCCTCAATGTCATAACGTCTATGTTGGGTAAATCATCTCTGGTAAACATCATAACGCCAAGCGCGTTCGGTATAGTCATTTCTATATACTTTACAGCCCTCTACTGAGAATGGCCTCATTGGCAATGATTCGTTTATTTCAGTTTCTTGAACATCAGTATATCAAGAACATGTTTGCTTAAAATCTCAGCCAAAGCTGGAAATTTATGACGAATACTTTTGATGTCCAAATGCCGAAATTTCAAGTTTGACACACTATTCGATTAAACCTCTGTCAGTCAATTAAACTAAATATGTGTATCTAACTTTGGACATGCTCATAAACAGTTAGGTGGAGTCGAAACAGCTATGATTGACTCTTTATTGATTAATATCATAGTAGCGTATATAATTCCAATATATATTGAAATTTACGGGATAGTTACCAACATTTTGATATATATAGATAGTCTAGTGATTGAGTTGGTGGGTGTATGAGTAAGTCAATGACACTTATTAACCTAAACTTTCAGCTAATGATATAGTATATTGTACTTTAGTTATATAGTACTTTAGTTATGTGTGTGTGTGTATGTATGTGTGAGAGATATAGGGATAGATATAGATAGATAGATAGAAAGAAAGAAAGATAGATAGATAGATAGATAGATAGATAGATAGATAGATAGAAGAGAGAGAGAGAGGGGGGGGGAGAGACGGAAGATAGAGTGAGTGGATGTGTGTGGGGGGGTGAGTGAGTGAGTGAGTGAGTGATATATATATATATATATATATATATATATATATATATATATATCTACTTAGCTGTTAACAGCAATGCAATAAGGGAATAAATAACAGAATTATGTCCTTTTATATTTTATTCTCACATATTTGGTGGCACTTCTGTGTTTATGATATTTTTTCATTTTCCTACCATATTTATATATTGTTTACAAGTCTCTTTATCGAAACAAATCTCTGTAATAACGTACATCTTTTATATATTTCTTTTATTTACAATAAAGGCGAAATTTATGTTACTCTTCAGTGTCTATTTAATCAGATGTTTGAATGCATCAGTACGAATTTTCATAGATCGCATCTACCTGTATGCAAAGTATGTTTCGAATACATCTCAGATAATCGTAAAACAAATTCAAAAGTAGAAACTTAGATTACTTAGACTACGTCTAGGGTAGGATACCAGATGATATAATTACAGAATATCAATATAAAATACACGTTAGTTACGTCTTTATTGCTTATGTTATGCATAATATTTAAGCAAACAAATGTAAGATCTCAATGCTAAATTATTGCCGTTTAAAAAGTAGTGCTTTAGATTATGTACAGTTCAAAAGTGATATAGGGATCTAGATAAACACAAGCGTATAGCAGACACAGTACGCTCTTAAAGCATGTACTCCTGACTCAGGAATAGAAACACTGCATCGCATCTCGAGCGGTGGCATTGGACACAGTTCGCGCGGTTGGTGTGTTTTATATAACAAGTTTAATTGTATATATAATTCACCTTGGTTGTATGTGGGAATAGATTTATTTTTCTAGGTCCAGTTTGTACTATGACATTCAAGATTAGCTCTAATCTGCTTGTCATAAATAACATTTAAGAACTACAATAGTTAGAATAGCATAACTTAGGTCAGGTTTGAAAATGATAGCATAGTTCAAACAGTACGGAAGCTATGACGCCTATTACGGTCTGCTTGGCAGATGCCCAGTCTTTTAATAGTAATTAAGATAAACAGTTTTAATAGTAGTCGCTTCATGACGCCTGCCCGTTGTAAAAACTGATCTTTGAAGACAGTGACAATTGGGTTATATGGTTTATATAATATTGCTTTGAAGAAAGATACAGCAATTAAAAAATAGCTATAAATAGGGCTGCTTAGATAATTAATCTAAACATTCTCACTACTGCCGTGATCTGACTTGGGTGTTCTACTCCCAAACTCCACGGCTGTAGGTGATTCGCTTTTTGTTTTTGCTTGGCGGCTTAGGGACTGGTGAGACATTACACATGTCTCAGCAAGAAAAGTCGCCACTCTGGATTCAGTCCCCTGAAGAAACGTCCAGAGTTTGAATTCACGGTTCGAGATTCTCTGTGCCTGTGCCTTATTATACACAGCTAAAACACACATTGCCGTGCCAGAGATTGAGGTTCGTGTTTTCTTTTTACCAATTTTGTTTTATTTGATATAAAGGGTTAGTGACGAGTAGGTCATAGAATTTATTGGATTTGTATGCTTATGAGGTATTTGACCCTCCAGCAAATATCACAAGGCATATTATGCTGCGGTTAAGATGTTCCTTTTTCTGTGCGTGGAGACTATGTTTCCCGGTCCATGCGTTCTAAGAAAAGTTGATCTAGAGCTGTATATTCCGTGCACTATTTGCGTCTTTGGAGGCACGCCGTTTAGTGTTTGGCCTGGTTATCCAGCATTTAAATGACTGTAGCAGACACAGTACGCTCTTAAAGCATGTACTCCTGACTCAGGAATAGAAACACTGCATCGCATCTCGAGCGGTGGCATTGGACACAGCTCGTGTGGTTGGTGTGTTTTATATAACAAGTTTAATTGTATATATAATTCACCTTAGTTATTTGTGGGAATAGAATTATCTTTCCTAGGTCCAGTTATGTCCAGTCTGTACTATGACATTCAAGGCTAACTTTAGTCTCCTTGTCATTAATAAAACCCTATATTATAATTATAGTTTGTATAGCAGACATTAGGTCTGATTTGAAAATGTTAATATATAGAACGGCAATTCCGCCATAACGGTCTGCTAAAGCGCCGATGTAAATTGTTATAATAGTGACGAGTAGGTCATAGTATTTATTGGATTTGTATGTTTATGAGGTATTTGACCCTCCAGCAAATATCACAACGCATATTATGCTACGGTTGAGAAAGTTCCGTTTTCTATGCGTGGAGACCATATTTCCCGGTCCCTGCATTCAAGAAAAGTTGATCTAGAGCTGTAATAATCCATGTACTATTTGCGTCTTTGGAGGCACGCCGTTTAAGTGTCTGGCCTGGTTATCCAGCATTTAAATGACTGTAGCAGGCACAGTACGCTCTTAAAGCATTATAAGTACTCCTGACTCAGGAATAGAAACACTGCATCGCATCTCGAGCGGTGGCATTGGACACAGTTCGCGCGGTTGGTGTGTTTTACATAACAAGTTTACTTGTATATATAATTCACCTTGGTTGTATGTGGGAATAGATTTATCTTTCCTAGGTGCAGTTATGTCCAGTTTGTACTATGACATTCAAGATTAGCTCTAATCTGCTTGTCATAAATAACATTTAAGAACTACAATAGTTAGAATAGCATAAATTAGGTCAGGTTTGAAAATGATAGCATAGTTCAAACAGTACGGAAGCTATGACGCGCTATTACGGTCTGCTTCAGCGCAGATGTCAGTCTTTTAATAGTAATTAAGATAAACAGTTTTAATAGTAGTCGCTTCATGACGCCTGCCCGTTGTAAAAACTGATCTTTGAAGACAGTGACAATTGGGTTATATGGTTTATATAGTATTGCTTTGAAGAAAGATACAGCAATTAAAAAATAGCTATAAATAGGGCTGCTTAGATAATTAATCTAAACATTCTCACTACTGCCGTGATCTGACTTGGGTGTTTTACACCCAAACTCCACGGCTGTAGGTGATTCGCTTTTTGTTTTTGCTTGGCGGCTTAGGGACTGGTGAGACATTACACATGTCTCAGCAAGAAAAGTCGCCACTCTGGATTCAGTCCCCTGAAGAAACGTCCAGAGTTTGAATTCACGGTTCGAGATTCTCTGTGCCTGTGCCTTATTATACACAGCTAAAACACACACACACACAACATATAACACACGCACACACATACACACACATACACACACACTCGCACACACACACGTGAATGTTGTAAATTATATGATGCTATCAAATGATGTTCTTGTTTGTGTGTTCGATATAATATTGACAAAATCATCTTTAACGATGGTGAATATGATATTCGTTTGCATTATGAGTTTGCATCATTTAAATTATAAAAAAATATAATCCCTAAGTTATATCAGCCGAAGGCTCAAATCGACCTTCGCAGTAAATTAATAATTGAATCTCGTTTTAGTGAAAACCTAACGCCTATTCCAAAATGACATACATTGCCAAACATTAACGGTATTATGCCATTAACTGTTCTTTTTTTAAAGTTGTTACAGTGATTTCATGTTTGTCTTTGATGAAGATGAAACAGGATGGCAAGGTTAAGTAAAATGACCTGAACGACGTTATTGAACTGGCCAATTGTAAAGAGAAATCCGCTATCTCGTGGATCAAATGAAAAAGGCCCGAGTAATTGAAATTACAAGAATTGAGCTTGAAAGGGTAGGGGAAAAGGTAAATAATCACGACCTGAGTGTTGACCCTTGTCGGTATTTTCCAGTCACAGTAAATACCCAGAACATATAATTTTTTATATTTATTCATCTGTTTGGCATAATTATTGCTTGATAAGCCGGTTGAGCTTTGTCTTTTAACCAATTCGAAAACAAACAAAAATAGCGCAATATCTTCAACCAGCGCAATATGTTATCAGTCTACCTGTAACAGTTTAACACGTTGTATATTTAGTTCTTGATCTCGGTCATCAAAAATACACCTCCCTTACGACCCATGGTGTAAAGATTGATCACAAAACAAACATTAAATGGATTAAGACCACCATTAGACCATTTTTGTCTGTGATGTTTGAAAATATAAATTGTTTTCGCGTCTACTCAATTCACTTAGTAATGGTCATACTCTATTAGAAGATGTTATCATTTTTAAAAAAATGGTATAAAGTGGAACTGAAGAAGGAACAGTTTGACTCAAAATAAGGTGTGTAGCAAATTGTATAATAATATAAGTTGAAGAAAGTTAGGTCTGACGTTAGAAAAGGTAAATAATACCATTCTTCTAAATCGATTACTGGTTACGAATATATTTATCAAAATAGAACTGGATCCATCATCATAAATTAGACAATAAATACTACTATCTGGAGCCCATACTTCCCACACCAATGCCTGAGTGCAAGTTGGGTTGATATTATTACTGGAAATTAACACCAACTCTCACAATATAATTTCACCGAGAGGCAATAAAATAAAATTAATTCAAAAAGCGTTACAGCAGTTATATGAGGGAAGTAAATATTCTCAACCATAAGTGATGAACGGGGTCAGGGAATTTGGTATTTGGCGAAGAGTCACCAGTGGCGACATACCCAGTAAGCTAATCAGAAACGTCAGATTTCCACATCCAATAGGAGGATCCCGAAAGATATATGCAACTATGGAACATTTCATCTTTGAAAAAGTCTTTAACGGTAATATTGTACACGATTCCTTAAGAGTAGTGACCGGACACAGTTACTTAAGGAATCCCATCAGGTAAAGGATCTCATCAGAATAAAGACGGTAGTAGTCATCATTCGATGGAATGAAATGTTTCGAACAGAAAGATCGGAAACTGCTAAAAATACATATTATAATATAGATTACTACCAACAGGCTGATTGTAATACGCGAACTCGAATGAACTCTCTTAATGTTTCATAGTCTTAGATCAGTGAGAAATTTGCATTTGAAAATTAATGTCCTCTCACTGCTATCTAACAAACACAACATAAAATAGGCTGAAAAAGAACTTGAAATACATTCGAATAATAACTTTACAATATACACTCTACTTTCAGAATAAAATGGCAGTTTACCTCTACTTACAATTATTTTTTCATTCACGACATGGGTACTCTTCATGATCTTCAACTATATCTACAATGTCATTCGGATACTATATTGGAGATACACTGGGGTTCACCAACAAGTCATTGCCAGTAAGAAACCAGAAAATTATAACAGAGCAGCTCACATTAAGAAAATTTTATTCAGAAGTATCATTGAAGGCTACATCAAATATCCAGAGAGTTCTTTCCTAACGGTACACGAATGATTCGTCAACCCAGAGCGCATAATGCAAGATGATTGCTCGCTGGATATAGATGAACTTTTTACACTGTGTTTTATTACTTAGATGCCCTGAAGCGTGGAATTAATATTCATGGAGTGCGTTATGAAGATCTAATTACTCATGAAGCTAATATTATAAAGAACATATTCCAGGTTTGTCAATTTTGAGATTCCTTCACGAAAAGGCAAAAGCTGCGATGGGCAAGGATTCGCAAGCTAACTCATCAATCAGTCGAGAGAAAGTACGAGATGCTTTGCGAAATCCAGTTGAACTACCACCAGGATTCATGGATGTTGCACGTGCCATGTCGGAAGAGTACGGCATACCTGGTCCAGATGTGTATCAGGATAAACCTTTCGTTTATCCAACAGCTTAGAACCATGAAATACGTTGTTTTGTCATTAGACGCGGTAGAAAAGTTAATTTGCATTTGTTTCTTTGATAATGTTTTGTATTTGTAATTCAATATAATATTTAATTCTAGGCTTGAGTTAATTCTTCTACCTTTACCTATCTTGAACTTAAGACAATCTGAAGCACTCCTTCTCTAACAGCTATTATTCATCATTGAGAGCTTACATTTGTTTAACATATTATATATAACATAAGCAATAAAGACGTAACTAGCATTTATTTTATATTGATATTTTTTAATTAGGTCAGCTGTTATTCTATCCTAGATGTAAAATTGTAATTTAAGTAAACAATCAAATAGGAAGACGAGATTACTTGATTTCTACTTTGAAACTCTTCTTATGATCTCTGGCTGTTTTTGGTTCTGAACATGATAACAATCTATTGAAAAAATAACACTTATTAAGCACTTAACCTAGAAAACTCTTATTATGTAATCAATATGTGTCAACACACAAAACCTTTTTATATAAGATAGATTCAATGAATTTGGGTTTTCATTTACGGCATATAAGGAAGTACACAACATATCCAAAATCTCATAAACATTTCGATGAAATGTACACTGAACCCCCTAAAAACATATTGTATAGCTAAATGTGTAATCTATTCTTCTAGCCTCCTGGTATAGCCCCCTACATGAAAGCATTATTTCTATATACATATTATACATTAAACTCAGATGATCGTAATGGGAAATGCCTAAATGTTTAGATTATTTGTAAGCTAAATATAAATTTATCGACGGCATTGGGTATTAGCAGATCACTGCCACTCTCCTGATTATCATAGGGCGACAGTTAGCCATATAAAGTATTTTAATACATTCAAATTAGCCTTATTATAATCAGCTAATAATATAGGTGCGAAAAATACATATTATTGAGGCAAGATTCGAAAAGCATCATCTTCCCTTGAAATGAACATTTATCATATTTGTGCACCAGTGCATTAAATCTTATATCCATTCTTTAATATTTATCAATTGTGAATTATTGTCGTTCTCAAGGTTCAAAATATATACACTTGTGCTATACAACGGTAATTACAAATTTCAAAAAAGAAGATGAGCTACTATTTTTATATCAGCCCGATTATACTAGTATGCACATTATTCAGTTAGCCTGATTCCCTCTTTCGTTAACACCGGGAATTTAGCCTAACGTATAAACAGTGTGGCTGTAATCAACAATATTTTCATGTACTTACCACCAAATCACATACATTTGTTTTTGGATTAAATGTAAGGCATTATGCGCTCTGTACTACGAACAAATTTGGTGACTATCATTGATGGTATCATTCAGTCTAGATCTTAGTTCATGCACATAAACAAAACCAAGTTGTCGACAAAATAACACCATAAATTACGCCACTTCTGTTAGTCATCAATTCAGAGATGTTAGTATCCAAACTCTACACAGACACTTATCGAATAGATAAGAACGAACAAAAATGTAATGATAATTTAATGATAGTGAGTAGTACACCACGATGTATTGACACATTCAGGAGATTCAATTGAATCAATTTCCTTAATTAACACACCTCTGGTCGCAAGTGATGTTATTAGTGGATTATAATAAATGGCCTTACGCTGAGACACTAGTTAGAACACTGACGCTGAAAACTAACATATTGGGGTTGAAATCAGACTCATACCTGTGTTTGAGAGATAGGTTTTATTATGAAAATATCTGTCGATTATATGTGCCAGGTTTGATGGGTGTAGAGGTTAAACATGTCGACAACAACAACAATTAATCTATGAAAGAGTAGTCGTGATATCATCCTGGTATTTAAATATTTGATAAACATCTTTCATCTAGACTATTTTGGTCATATATTTGTTATTGCCAATTTTAGCTTTAATATATAATTAATTACTAATTGAATATTTTCAAATAAAATCTTTCGAATATCTAAGATTAGAAACATGAATTGCATTGAGGGTAGATGGAGACAAATCTATGAAAATTCGCATTTATACATTCAAATGTGTAATTAATTAGCCACTAAAGAGTAAAAGAAATTTCATCAGTATCAGTAATAACAGAAATGTGTACACGACGTACGATATTACAGAGATCGACAGATAATGGCACAAGTACATCATATATTATAAATAGAGATGTCTTCTACTAATAGATCGAATTGGACTAATGACCTTTAGGTTCACCTAATTTATGAGAACAAAATTCTAAAAGGCAACATTAGGTCATATATTCGTCTATTTCATTGTTGTTAGCAGATAATTAGTTATATTATTATTGAGATTAGAATACAATGTCGCCTTTGTAATAGACCTCTAGAGAATCGCCAATTACACACATATACACAGAGACACACACAAACCCAGTGACACACATATACACAACTAACGATCCAGTTAGATTTTTTTGGTATGTGATAAGAGTGACTAAAATAGAATATACTAATATTATTAAATGATCTTTTGGCGTTGATATGCCGTTGAGTATCATTTACTAACTCACACTCTCAAAAACACAATCACATATTAAACTATTAAACTATCAATATAAATGATAATATATATATATATATATATATATATATATATATATAATATATATATATATATATATATATATATATATATATATATATATATATATAATTTATTCATACTATACATATTTATTTAATACAATTATATAAGATAGTGTAGAAACATGAAAAATTATATTGTGATGAAGGAAAAACAGTAGCCCCGTTAAAATATATATATTATTAGTATCATAGAGTGCATAGATCATATAGCAAAGTATATTTTTCATTATTGCCTAACACTGAATCAGCTCTCAGTAAATAAAATTATTTGATGACAGATGCCTTTGTTTGAAGCAATTGTATCGTCACCTCCTGTTGAGATAAGTTTTTTCTTAATAATATATTTAGGTTTTTCTAAATTTGACCATCATCATTTAATTTATATAGTAACATGCGTCTATTTCTAGCAACAATGGATAATGAGGTGACACATACCTTAACACAAATTGATAAAATGTAATTTCCATTATTCATAACACAATGGAAAAATTAAACAAATCTTGACAATAACTGTATTTCAATATTTTCGCCACCATACAGAAACTCCAAAAATCGGCAATGTGTGTTCCAAGGAACATTCCAAACACGTTAGAATAAAAAAATTCAATATACTTATCACATAAACTCCAAAATGGAGAACCATAGTAACTTGTATAATATGTTCGAAATAGATAATTGCGTACATTACTGTCACAAGAGCCAATTTTTAATAAAACTAAATTGCTACGAGTTATTAAACACTGATACCTTTATCGATTACAGATTTTTGCATTCAGTATTACCAATATCGTGACCCAAATGTGTTATAGAATTCTGTAATAAGATACTTTCCCATTAATGACAAAGTCACCTCTTGGTGCAATGCAAGCATTACTACATACTGTAAAATGACTTATCTGAATTTAACTTTATATTCTAAACCAAACTGTTCACATATTGACAATAACATTTGTGTTGCACGATACGAATGGGCTACTAGACATACATCATTAGCATAACCCACACAACCAACACATGTGTTTCCAATGAAACATCCCACAGAAGCCTACTTTAATCTTTATAAAAGTATATAAATATAAATACAAAATAGAATCGATGATAATATACCACCCTGTTTTACTCCATTACATACGCTAAATACTTCACTACATTTACCATTCCAACGAACAAGTTTTAAGCGTGTATACATAGTAATGACCAAGCAGGCATATAATGGGCATATATTTCTATCAATCAACAATTGAAACAATTTGTTGTACTCTACAGAGTCAAACGCTCGAGAGGCGTCAACAGTTATTAAAATAAATAACTTCCTCAACGACAAATGAACATTGTGAAATTGAATGTTTTGCTTTGAAACCAAATTGTAGTTCAGAAAACGTAAACATGGAATTAAATTTCTCCATAATAATAATATCAAACATTTTACTAAAAATATTACCTAATGCAATGGCTCTATAATTTGAACTACCGTTCAAACATTTTCTTTTGTTCTTAGGGATAGGAACCAACGTAGCCAATAACATATTATTTGGAATAACCCAATGTCTGAGTAGTGCAGAGAAAAGTAGAGAAATATGTCTGAATAACTAATGACATCCATTAATAAAAGCGTCTGATTTCAAGTTATTAATACCATCTGATTTTCTAGCTTTAATTTTATCCATTGAATCAATAAGGTCGCTAACCTGAATAACATGCGAGGAATAACACCTTTTACTCAAACATTTATTTCTAGTTTTACCAGACATAAAATTCTTGTCAAATGGTACACTATTGTACAATTCACAGTACTTGTCAGCAAATGCATTAATTATATTTTCATTGCAATATTCATCATCAATCACATTAACTACCGATTGAAATTTGCCCCTATACGCTATACATTGTCGGAGGTGCGGTTCCCACTCCCACAATTAGCGCGACGCCTTAATTTCTTTCTCGCGCCCTTCTGCAACTGGAAAGTTCCTGATTGCTGGGATGTTGTTGAAGCAAGTCCTTGTTGACTGGATGATCTAATCAAATTTGTCCTACTTCTTAGGCTATCAGCTGATTGTGACGTACCTGGGCGCAACGAGCTGCAGACACTTTCAGGTACTCTGGAATCATATATAGTTAGCAGTGTCTCAGTGACAACACACTGTACGCTAATATTCGGTATGAGTGGTAACAATACTTTAATATGTGCTGGTTTAGATGCAGCTGTCACAGCTCTATCTGTCACTGCATTCGCATAGATTGTGATCTTATCCATCTTCTCGCACATGGTGATGGTCTCACATACATTGACACTCATCGCCTCCTTGAGTTGCTGTATTCTGCTTTCCATCACAGCCATTCGCTCACACACAGATAGTGCATTTGTCTCTGCAGGGATTACCTCTGGAATCCTGTACAACCCGCCAGAATCTACAGCCACCCTTGGTACAATTCCTGCATGATCCAATTTCTGGATAGCACTGGTTATATTTGCTGCCACATTATCCACAGCAGAATGTTTGGGGTCATCACGCCTTTCGATGTATGGGCCAAATACATCACTGTCGGCTACATCCCATATAATGTCCTTAGTACGAGTAAGTTCCTCAATTGTATAAAATTGTAAACGACAATTAGTGACATATCCAACTGGATAATTGTCCAAAGCGTAAATAACGTAGGACAACACTGGATCAATTATAACTGTATCTGTGTGGTTGTTACTAGTGTTAACAACAACATTGGGATCTGTTTCTGCAGCAGCAACACGATAACTCTCATTCTCTTCATCACTCACAGTTTCAATGTAATCTTCCAATGGTTTTCCACGACCGCGAGAGTCATATACCACCATATTATTCCTTTGTATACTAGTGTCATCCAGCATAAATTTCATCAAGTGTTTCAGATCCTTTATACAAAGCTCCAGAAACTATGTTTATCTGAATGTGACAAATACCTCATGATTCATATATTTCAACCTTTTTTTTCAATTAGCTAAACTATAGAACTTGATATTGTTCCCATGGCCATGCCGCTCGCTCTGAACCATAATAGTAATTACTCACAGAGGTACAATGCTGCTTGAGTCATTATTTACATGACATCAGGTAGTGAAAATGCAATAACAAGCATCTATATCGTTGTCTATTCCTTTTGCACAGATTAGATAAAATATATCACCTACTATCACACGCATATATATATATATATATATATATATATATATATATATATATATATATCAAGATGAAGAATTTCATATCTCGATTTGCTAACTGTCCCATACAAAAACCTATGACTATATATATATATATATATATATATATATATATATATATATATATATATATATATATATATATATATATATATATATATATATATGATTCATTTAAATGTATTTTGTTGTCCAAAAAAGTTTATCATTCATAATATTGTTGTGTGAGTATTTTCCCTCCTCCCCTATATATATATATATATATATATATATATATATATATATATATATATATGTGTGTGTGTGTGTGTGTGCGCGCGTGTGTTTTAGGGTACATATAAAGAGGCAACAGGCACAGAGCATCAACATATCTAAACATCCTTCGAGACCTACCTCCATAAATCTAAATACAAATACAACTATACATACATTAATCTAAAAATAAAATGTTCCATGCCTCCACATATTGATAGATGTATGTGTATACCTAAGCATGTGTCTGGTCTACTCATCAGCCTGTGGGAACCAGCTAATTCGCTTTTCGTACGCGACAAATATGTCACGCCCACACGAAAGCGGCTACATGCAGGCTACGTACAAAAAGCGGAAGCACGTAAAACACATACCATTTGATACCACAGCTCGCATCAAACAACAGGTGCATGTGGTCTAATGGTGACTTGCTACATACATATCATAGCTATTTTGACACCATTCAACTGTGGTCCAATATTAAGAAACCTGTATATAAACATTTCGACACCTCAGATGCTGACCTCAGCTTTATTCTGGGTTCGAATAACTAAATAAATCCTACCTACATGAACAATATATATATATATATGTACACGTCCGATTAGTCTGACGTCAAAGTTCTTGTCTAACCTAAGTGAAAAGTTTGGCCTTTTATATACCCTCGGATTGTTAATAAACATTACAGTTTGTTCAACACAAGAGAATGTACACTAACTCAGTATCGACTTACTGAAGTGATTTAACTAAAATAAAAACTAAGTAGCAATACCGCACAATGGATTATTACTGGACTAGAACGAAATATCGTCTCAAACCTGAGTAAATACTAAGATTTAGTCGAACCTAACAGCTACTCCTCATACGTTTTCCTTCATCACATATATTAAGATGAATAATCTCCGAATAATCTCGAATTTGCTAACTGTCCCATACAAAAACCTATGACTATATATATATATATATATATATATATATATATATATATATATATATATTGTGTGTGTGTGTGTGTGTGTGTGTCATAGAACAGACTGGACATAACTGGACCTAGGAAATATAATTATATTCCCACATACAACTAATGTAAATTGTATATGCAATTAACGTTGTTATATAAAGCACATCAACCATGGGAGATATGCCCAATGCCACCGCTCGAGATACAATGCAGTGTGTTTATTCCTGTGACTGCTACAGTCATTTAAATGCTGGATAACCAGGCCAAACACTTAAACGGCGTCCCTCGAAAGATGCAAATAGTACAGCTCTAGATCAAATTTTCTAAGAAAGCGTGGACCAGAAAACATGGACTCCACTCACAGAAAAAAAGAACGTCTCAACTGCAGCATAATATTTGGAGGGTCAAATACCTCATAAACATACCAAGCCAATAACTACTATGACGTACTCGTCAATAACGTTTTATAATATCAAATGCCACAAAATTGGTAAAAAGAAAACACAGACTCTGTCTCACTCACTCTCTCTCTCTCTCTCTCTCTCTCTCTCTCTCATATATATATATATATATATATATATATACACCAACAACTTATTATATTGATAGTTTAATAGTTTAATATGTAGTTGTGTTATTGAGAGTGTGAGTTAGTAAATAATACTTAAAGACATATCAACGCCAAAAGATTATTTAATAATATAGTATATTGTATTTTAGTTACTCTTATCACATACAAAAAAAACAACAACAAACTAACTGGATCATTAGTTTTGTGTATGTGTGTCACTGGGTTTGTGTGTGTATGTGTGTTTATGTGTGTAATTGACGATTCTCTGGACGTCTATTACAAAGGCGACATTGTACGCTAATCTCAATAATAATATAACTAATTATCTGCTAATAACAATGAAATAGACGAATATATGACCTAATGTTGCCTTTTAGAATTTTATTTTCGCAAATTAGGTGAACCTTTTTCCCAAGATGTCTATATATGATGTACATGTCCAAATATCTGTTGATCTCTGTAATATCGTACGTCGTGTACACATTTCTGTTATTACTTATACTGATGAAATTTCTTTTACTCTTTAGTGGCTAATTAATTACACATTTGAATGTATAAATGCGAATTTTCATAGATTTGTCTCCATCTACCTCAATGCAATTCATGTTTCTAATCTTAGATATTCGAAAGATTTTATTTGAAAATATTCAATTAGTAATTAATTATATATTAAAGCTAAAATTGGCAATAACAAATATATGACCAAAATAGTCTAGATGAAAGATGTTTATCTAATATTTAAATACCAGGATGATATCACGACTACTCTTTCATAGATTAATTGTTGTTGTTGTCGACATGTTTAACCTCTACACCCATCAAACCTGGCACATATAATCGACAGATGTTTTCATAAGAAAACCTATCTCTCAAACACAGGTATGAGTCTGATTTCAACCCCAATATGTTAGTTTTCAGCGTCAGTGTTCTAACTAGTGTCTCAGCGTAAGGCCATTTATTATAATCCACTAATAACATCACTTGCGACCAGAGGTGTGTTAATTATTGTAGATCAAATGCACTTATTTCTTTAAGGAAATTGATTCAATTGAAGCTCCTGAATGTGTCAATACATCGTGGTGTACTACTCACTATCATTAAATTATCATTACATTTTTGTTCGTTTTTATCTAGTCGACAAGTGTCTGTGTAGAGTTTGGATACTAGCATCTCTTAATTGATGACTGATTGAAGTGGCGTAATTTATGGTGTTATTTTGTCGACAACTTGGTTTTGTTTATGTGCATGAACTAAGATCTAGACTGAATGATACCATCAATGACAGTCATCAAATTCGGTTCATATATAATGCTTTACATTTAATCGATTAAAATTAATAAATGTATGTGATTTGATGGTAAGTACATGACAATATTGTTGATGTACAGCCATACCTTTTATACGATACGCTAAACAACCCTAACAACAACAACGTGAATGATTGGGAACTGATAATGTGCATACGGGTATGATAGGGCCGATATAAGCATAGCAGCTCATCTTCTTTTTTGAAATTTGTAGATACCATTGTATAGCACAAGTGTATATATTTTGAATCTTGAGAACGACAATAATTCACAATTGATAAAATATTAAAGCACTGATGCACAAATACCGTAAATGCCCAATTCAAGGGAGATGATGCTTTTCGGTTGTTGCCTCAATAATACCGATTATTCGCGCCTATATGATTAACCGATTGTTTTAAGGCTAATTTGAACGCAATAAAATTATGTGTGTGGCCAGCTGATGCCCTATCATAAGAAGGGGAATGGCAGTGATATGCTAGTACCCAATTATGTTGATAACTTTCAATTTAGCTTACATATATTTATAAATTTAGGCAACCCCATTACGATTATGTGAGTTTAATGTATAATATTTATCTAAAAACAATGTTGTCAGCTAGGAGACTATACCAGGTGGCTAGAAGAATAGTTTAAACATATAGCTATACTCTGTTTCTGTTAGTTCAATGTACATTTCATTGAAATGTTTATGACATTTTGGATATGTTGTGTGCGTCATTACATACGGGCAATGAAAACATAAATCCAATTATTCTATATCTTATATAAAAAGGTTTTGTGTTGAGACACGTGTTGATTACATAATAAGGGTTGTCTACGTTAAGTGCTTAAGAATTGTTGTTTTTTCAATAGATTGTTATCATGTTCAGAACCAAAAACAGCCAGAGATCATAGGAAGAGTTTCAAAGTAGAAATCAAGTAATCTCGTCTTCCTATTTGATTGTTTACTTAAATTACAATTTTACGTCTAGGATAGAATAACAGCTGACCTAATTAAAAAATATCAATATAAAATAAATGCTAGTTACGTCTTTATTGCTTATGTTATATATAATATGTTAAACAAATGTAAGCTCTCAATGATGAATAATAGCTGTTAGAGAAGGAATGCTTCAGATTGTCTTAAGTTCAATATAGGTAAAGGTAGAAGAATTAACTCAAGCCTAGAATTAAATATTATATTGAATTACAAATACAAAACATTATCAAAGAAACAAATGCAAATTAACCTTTCTACCGCGTCTAATGACAAAACAACGTATTTCATGGTTCTAAGCTGTTGGATAAACGAAAGGTTTTATCCTGATACACATCTGGACCAGGTATGCCGTACTCTTCCGACATGGCACGTGCAACATCCATGAATCCTGGTGGTAGTTCAACTGGATTTCGCAAAGCATCTCGTACTTTCTCTCGACTGACTGATGAGTTAGCTTGCGAATCCTTGCCCATCGCAGCTTTTGCCTTTTCCGTGAAGGAATCTAAACATTGACAAACCTGGAATATGTTTTTTATAATATTAGCTTCATGAGTAATTAGATCTTCATAACGCACTCCATGAATGTTAATTCCACGCTTCAAGGCTTCTAAGTAATAAAACACAGTGTACGTGGCTCCTCTATATCCAATCTCAAATTCTGGATGCATGACACAAGTCCAGCCTCTATATTCTTTGTTTTGAGCACCCAAAACTGAACCAATTATATGTATGATGCTTGAAATGTTAGGCAAATAGACAAGTAGCTTCAATGTGTTAATGAGTTGTCCAATCCGACGTATTGATATGGCAATTTCAATTGGATCTCGATATATAAAGAACTGGATTGCTTCAGGAAATACTTCTTGTGCCATTTCGATGATCAATATATCAAGAAACAAAGGTTTTATTACGTAAGCCATTACCGATTTTCCCAATCCACTATACGGTTTACACAGCATTCGGATTGTGTTTTTAAACATGCGACGTGCTTTTGCGCCGTGCCATGTATATTCAACAAATATATGATTGCAAATGGTAGATATACATGTCGGTTCATTTAAACAGACACATCTACCGGTTTCTTTAAACAGTGCTGTTACCAATGTTCCACCACAACGAGCTTGGTTATGCAGGAAGATGATCTTGGATCCTTCATCTTCCATTTCTTCTGCTAATTTATTGAAGTGATTGAGAGGTATGGTAATAAGTTTGTCAGCGGCCAGGAACTGTCCCATCCAAAGGAAGTCATATAAGAATAGTTCATCTGGTCGGTTCTTTACCTGTACAAAAATGGCTTCAGTTGGCGTTATTGCGTACAGCGAGCAATCATCTTGCATTATGCGCTCAGGATTGACGAATCCTTCGTGTACCGTTAGGAAGGAACTCTCTGGATACTTGATGTAGCCTTCAATGATTCTTCTGAATAAAATTTTCTTAACGTGAGCTGCTCTGTTATAATTTTCTGGTTTCTTATTGGCAATGACTTGTTGGTGAACCCCAGTGTATCTCCAATATAGTCTCCGAATGACATTGTAGATATAGTTGAAGATCATGAAGAGTACCCATGTCGTGAATGAAACAAATAATTGTAAGTAGAGGTAAACTGCCATTTTATTCTGAAAGTAGAGTGTATATTGTAAAGTTATTATTCGAATGTATTTCAAGTTCTTTTTCAGCCAATTTTATGTTTTGCTTGTTAGATAGCAATGAGAGGACATTAATTTTCAAATGCAAATTTCCCACTGATCTAAGACTATGAAACATTAAGAGAGTTCATTCGAGTTCGCGTATTACAATCAGCCTGTTGGTAGTAATGAAAGCTTATTTTTAGCAGTTTCCGATCTTTCTGTTCGAAACATTTCATTCCATCGAATGATGACTACTACCGTCTTTATTCTTATCAGATCCTTTACCTGATCGGATTCCTTAAGTAACTGTTTCCGGTCTACTACTATTAACGAATCGTGTAAAATATTACCGTTAAAGACCTTTTCAAAGATGAAATGTTCCATAGTTGCATACCTCTTTCGGGATCTTCCTATTGCATGTGGAAATATGACGTTTCTGATTAGCTTGTGGGTTATGTCGCCACTGGTGACTCTTCGCCAGAACGCCTATTCGCTAACAAACACCAAATTCCCGGACCCTAGTTACCACATAAATGCGAATATTTCCTTCCCTCATATAATTGGTGTAATACGTTTTGAATTTATTTTATTTTATTGTCGTATTACTGGCATTTGATAAGCGACTTTCGGTGAAATTATATTGTGAGAGTTGGTGTTAATTTCCAGTAATAATATCAACCCAACATGCACTCAGGCATTGGTGTGGGAAGTATGGACTCCAGATAGTAGTACTTATTGTCTAATTTATGATGATGGATCCAGTTCTATTTTGATAAATCTATTCGTAACCTTTAACAGTTTCAGAAGAATAGTGTTATTTACCTCTTCCAACGTCAGACCTAACTTTCTTCAACTTATATTACTATTCAATTTGCTACACACCTTATTTTGAGTCAAACTGTTCCTTCTTCAGTTCCACTTTATACCATTTTTTAAAAATATTAACGCCTTCAATTAGAGATTGACCATTGATAAGTGAATGGGTTAGACTTGAAAACAATTTATATATTCAATATCACAGACAAAACGGCTTATTGGTGGCCTTAATCTATCTAATGTTATTTTGTGATTAACCTTTACACTATGAGACGTGGGTGTTTGATAACCGAGATCAAGAACAAAATACACATTGTGTTTAAGTGTTACAAGTAGCCTGATAACATATTGAGCTGGTTGAATTGGGTAATTTGTTGTTTGTTTTAGAACTGGTTAAAAGATAAAGCTCATTCGGCTTATCAAACAATAATAATGCCACACAGATGGATAAATGTACCACATTAAATGCATAGAGACGTTTCTGTTCTGGGTATTTACTGTGGCTCGTCTTATAAACACACAGAAAGGGATTAACATTGAAGATCTATTTCTCATGTCGCGGGTATTTAACTTTTCTCATACCTTTTCAAACTCCAGTGTTTTGTTAAAAAAATATGAACAATAAAATAATTATTTACAAAATCCGCTTCATATCACTCATAGTGGTTTATACAAATTCTTGTAATTTCAATTACTCGGGCCTTTTTCGTTTGATCCACGAGATAGCGGATTTCTCTTTACAATTGGCTGGTTCAATAAAGTCGTTCAGGTGATTTTACTCAACCTTGCCATTCTATTTCATCTTCATCAAAAACAAATGTGAAGACACTGTAACAACTTTAAAAAAGAACAGTTGATGGCATAATACCGTTAATGTTTGGCATTTTGTGAGATTTATTTATTATTTAGTTCGTTATGAAGATCTAATAACATACGAGGACAACATCATAAAGAAATGTTTTGTCACTTTATAAACAGGGCCGCGGGAATATTCTTACTAAAACTCCGGTTTTCAGACTCATTTTTTTCCCAATATCATGTATATGTGGGCCAGTCTGGAGAGAAAGGGGTAGATCTCTGCCTATATATTCCGTACTAGATCTAAATCGTAGGATTTGTATGTTATTTTCAAAATCTCTCGTCGACCAACCTCACCGAATATGGCGAAAAAGGTGCTACCTCTAGGGAACAGTTGGGAAAACTACCAAACTGGCAACTGGTCCATTCAATATAATATTTAATTCTAGACTTAATTGAAGACAGTCTGAACACACGACCTCTTGGACTGATACCATCTATCACTGATATTTTACATTTGTTTAGATATTATATATAATATAAGCCATAAAGACATAACTAGCATTTGTTTTCTATTGATATTCTTTAATTAGGTCATCTGACATTCTACCCTAGATATAAAATGGTAATCTAAGTAAACACTCAAATAGACTGACGAGATTATCTAAAACTCTTTTTTATAATCATAGTCTGGCTGCTATTGATTCTGATCATGATAAAAACTATTGAAAAACAATTATTAAGCACTTAACCAGGTCATCCCTTATTATGTAATCACCATATGTCACACGAAAGAGTTAAACGTTCAATTAGTACAAGCTAATGTTAGATAAACAAAGGTTTTTTAATTTAAGATTAAAACTCTCATTACTACTTCACCCAAGTATGCATTGAACCTACTAAAATAGAGTATAGCTATACGTCTAAAATATTCTTCTAGCCTGCTTGTATACAAACCAACTTGACAACACTGTTATTAGATGAGTATTACACCGTAACATCAGATGATCGTAATGGGTGTTACCTTGTCCAAAGCTTGAATTCACGATTCGAGATTATCTGTCCGGTGTCAGCAACTATAATACATGTCATTACCAATGTTTCCAAACGTCTACAACACATTAGGTTGGTTGATTGTGACTTTAGTGGTTTTCATCATATGGTATGTTTCTCCACCAAAATGCTCGCACCTATTATAAAAATGCGACATATTATTTAACGAAGCTATAAACACTTTAGCGAACAAACATATATTCAAGATCTATCATATATTTCATTTCAAATATGTCAGATATTTAGTAATGTAGATGACGCATATTGGTTCAGTCAATCACTGATAAGATAAGGAATAGATAATCATGCGACCTTAAAGAAAAGAACTATTAGAAAGAATGAAATACGTCATATGAACTGTCAACTAAAAAAGGCCATAAACGTGAAAAACATGTCGAAGCGCAAGTTTTACAAATAAAGAACGGATATTAATTGGAACAAATATAGGAGTCATAGGAATGTTGTCGCAAAATGTCGTACAAACCGAATGAGGGAATAGTTCCGGACACAATGTAAAATGTCAAACGGAAACTCTTCTTGGAAAACCGTGAAACCCTTATTTGCTTCATCAAATGTAAAAATGTTATGACTGACATCATATTAATAGAAAATAATATGATAGAGAACGATCCTAGTAATGTCGGTAACATAATGAATAAATACTATGTTAATATTACAAGATATATTGGTAATGATGACTCTATATCAATCGATGATCAGATTAAGGATATAATAAAAGCTCATGCTAGAAACGCCAATGTACTCCGTATAAAAGAATCAATAAAATACGATAGACACTTTTCATTTAGATATGTTAATGTTGAAAATGTATGTAAAAACTGTCAGACTTAAAGCCTCGTAAAGCCCGTGGGTGTTACATTATCCCACCTAAACTAGTCAAAATCGGTTGTGATCTACTCTTTCATCCCATCACGGGACTAATTAACAAAAGTATTCAGAACTCCACATTTCCGGTTAATATGTAGTCAGCCGAAATATCGCCTATTTTTTAAGAAAGGTAATACGCACGACAAAAATAATTACCGACCTGTCAGTCAGCATCCTTCCATAATTCAGCAAAATATTCGAGGGTATTCTTATAGATCAGGTGTATACAGAATTACGAAATATGGCTTGCAAAACCCCCTCCTGTATGTACATAGGATCAAGCTTATTATGATTGAAATATTTAAGATTATTCATATAATAGGGCCTACTTATCTATATGAACTATTTTTTCGAAAGGTAGACATTCATAATCTCAGATATTCATTCAGGGTTACGATGCCTAAATTTAGAACTATAAAGTATGGTAAGCACTCGTTGAGATATGAAGGAGCTCAAACATGGAATCAGTTAGATAGTGATATTAAACGAGATATTAATCTAAAGTTATTTAGAAGACATATAATGAAAAGGAAACGTCCCATTTACTCTTGTTTTAATTGTAATTGTTCACTGAATGTATTGCGATAGTACATTATTAATGTTCAATGTATTAATCAAGATTCATTCTTCATCGTGATCATCCGTTATATGTTGTATCTTTGCATCACATTCGTTCAATCTTTAATTATTTTCGGTTAATAGCTTTTAGCTAGTATTACTAGTATCTGTATTACCGAACTTAAATAAGGTTTTATCTTATCTTATCTTAACTGCGTAAACTAGTAAACTAATCTGGCTTGAAAGTTTACGAATCTGGCTGGTCTTATATTTGAGTTAGGCCGCTTTACATGATATTAGCTTATATATTGACCTCGTCTTATATACGGGATCGTCTTATACACAGGTATATACGTACATTTAGTTACTAAATATATATATATATATATATTCAAGCAATTCCATTGATATTGTTTGCACTAATCTCAGTTTGCAACCAATCTCAGGTATCTCTATAAATACTTGTGCATCCATGGTAAATGCATTTCTTAGTCCTTTGCTTTATGGTGAATATTGATCTCAGAAATATTAAAACAAATTAACATCGTACAATCTCATCAAAGTCTTTCGTACATTTCATTTCAAAAGCATGCCAGAAAGTGCGTCTGGTTCTTATACATGTAACTGAGTAAATATTGATCAAGAATCACATTTATGCTTTGTGTTATATACTTTGTAATCAACAATTTAATCGTAATCGTAATCGATTAACAGAAAATTCAGAAAATTGTACATGTAAGTTCTGGCCTTCGTAAAGGTTTCAGATCCCTGAATAAGATCATGTTACTCATATTCGAGGTATTGAGCGGAACAGCATCAGTGCCATTAGACAATCTGATAAATGTCAGTCAATCATCTGCAACCGGAATCTTGCTTCATTTTTGAAAGCATCACACAGATACATAATAATGTACGTAAAGAAATATTTCCGAGTATCAACTGGAATACATTACTTTATCATATTAAACTTGCAATAAATGAGGGGCCCTTTTGTGGGATTCTTAAAATAAAATTATTTGCATTAGCCAATTTATGATATTTTGTTAATAGCTATGTCTCCTTATTGATATAATAAATGTATCTAGAATATTATCCAGATTAACAATGGCATTACATGGATTATTATTATTATTATTATTATTATTATTATTATTATTATTATTATTATTATTATTATTATTATTATTATTATTATTGACAATGATGAGTTTGGTTAGCCATGTGATCATGAATAGCATCTTGTATGTCCTCTTTGGGTATCACCATACTTATAACAATCTATGTGCAAACCATACAATAACTATTTATCATTATTTACCTACTACGATGTCAGTTGGATTATATTTTGTATAAACTATGGTCAATACGGTGCCATCATGCAATGTATCTAAATCAAATAATAATGATTATTACTTTGAAATTTACACACAATATATACTTAAAGAACATTTAAATATTTACTGGTATTTAGAAGTCGGCATACTTCATGGTATTTACGATTTAAAATTCCACAGTTTGAAATATTTTAAAATTCATAGGACTTGGCATGTTTTCATTGGATGCTTGAGAAAAATCATGAACAGTTATTATTTTCTGAAACACTGAAAATGACCCCCACCCCTAAACCACCATAATTAAACACATGATATTGAAAAACAAATTGTGAAACTGTAAATAAAGAACTCATTTCAAAGCCAGGTCACTTGACAGCCCACAATATATATATATATATATATATATATATATATATATATATATATATATATATGATGTATATTCATAAACATATTTTCATGGTGTCATCAATTATCACACAACAATCACGATTCATGCCATGGTCCGTTCATTTTTATTTATTTCTATATAAACATATACAGCTATTATAACGCAACCCTAACACAGTTAATTACAAACTTCCATCATATATTCAGCAAATCCGTTTATCATATATTAACTAAACAACTACATAAGTTCATTTTGAGTCTACAGTTCAACAATATAGAACAATTTAGGGTACCCAACTCAGAACAAAGAATACACAGCGAATATTAAGAATGTAACTGTTTGCGTTAACGTGTTAGAGATAAATCAGTTAGTATTTTCGTAATTAATAATCAATCTTTTACTTCTGTCAAAAGCAAAAATGACAAAATTGATTGTTTCTACCACTATTAGAGTTATTTAATAATTAATTTCATAACATTTCAATTTTAACCAGTGGTTTATACAGACCTATAAGTACCACTTGCTTACGCTAAAAATAATTTAAGTCTAAAGCTGAAATATTATATTGAATTACAAATATAAAAAAGTGATCGAATAAAATATGCAAATTAACCTTACTGCTACATGTACTTCTAATGACAAAATAACTTATTTCATGGTTCTGGGCTGTTGGACAAGCGAAATGATTTATCCTGATAGACATCTGGACCAGGTATGCCGTACTCTTCTGACACAGTAGGTGCCACATCCTTGAATTCTGATGATAGTTCAATTGGATTTTCCAAAGCATCCCCCACTTTCTCTCGACTGATTGGTGAGGTAGCTTGCGAATCTTTCCCCATCGCAGATTTTGCCTTTTCCAAGACGAAATCTGTAAATTGAGAGATCTCGAATATTTTCTTTATGATATTGTTCTCGTAGATTATTAAATATTCATACCGTACTCCGTGAACGTTGATTCCATATTTTACAGCCTCTAAGTAGTAATACACAGTATAATAGGCACCTCTGTAACCGACTTCAAATTCTGGATGTATAGCACAATTCCATCCCATCAACTCTGTGTTTTGTAACCCGATATTCTTGCCAATGGCTGTCATAATTCATCGAATATTGGGCAAACAAGTAAGCATCTTCGGTGGCCCAATAACTTGTCAAATTCGGCGCATTGATTTGGTAACTTGAATTGGATCTCGATATATGAAGAACTGAATTGCTTCAGGAAATAATTCTTGCGCCATTTAGACTAATTTCACTTTAAATTCAGTGAAATTATACAGTTGAGGAACTGGTTAAGATCGAAATCAGAAAGTACTTACAATGATTCTGGTACGATTACTAGGCTAACACAAATATAATATATAAATATAAATATATAATATATTAAACATTTAATTATATGTCATGTCTGTGTTAATGATAGTCAAGAACACACTGGACCTGTGTTAATCTCGTCAGGTAAGACGTGGCTAAATTAAAAGAAAGCTAAATATTATATTAATGAATTTATTTGCAGAAGAGGATGGAAGTCTTCCTATACATGAAATCATTTACTACATTCACGTCATGGGTACTTTTATGAGCATCAACTCTTTTTACACTGTGAAGGAGACCGTACTGGAGATATACCGGAGTTCATGAATAACTTCTTACCAGCAACAGACCAGAAGGTTATAACAGGCCAGCTCACATTAGGATAATCTTATTCCGAAGAACCATAGTAGGTTATATCAAACATCCAGAGTGTGTCTTAATAACTGTAATACGAGCGATTCGTCAATCCTGAACACATGTTTCGAGACAATTTTTCACTCTACGGAATAACCCCAACTGAGGCCATTTTTATACAGGTAAAGAACCGGTCAGATGAAATATACTTACACGACTTCCTTTGGAAAGGACAGTTCTCTGTCGCTGACAAACCCATCTCCATACCTATGAATCACTTCAATAAGTCAGCAGAAGAAATGAAAAATTAAGGAGCCAAGATCATCTTCCTGCATAACCAAGGTCGCTGTGTTGTAACATTAGTAACAGCCCTGTTTAAAGAAACCGGTAGATGCCTCAGTTGTAACGAACCAACCTGTATTATAACCATATGCTAGCATTTATTCATTGACCATATTTGGTACGGTGCAACAGCACTCCGTATGCTTAGAATTTGAGCTTGGCTAGAGACGCACCTGCTTCACTGTATATTATTACTTGGAAGCTCTGAAATATGCAATCAACGTTCACGGAGTGCGTTATGCATAGCTAATCACCTACGAGGACAATATCATAAAGAAACTATTTCAAATATGTCAGTTTCCAAATTCTTTCATGAAGAAGGCAGAAGCTGTGATGGAAAAACATTCGCAAGTTAACTCACCAATCATTCGAGAAAAAGTGGGAGATGCTTTACAAAATTCAGTTGAGCCACCACCATAATTCACGGATGTTGCTCGTGCCATCTCCTGGAAATTTTAAGTCTCTTCTAAAAACACACCTATTTAAGGTCGCTTTCACAGATAAATAATTATTATCTTTAAATCATTACAGGGTTTTTACAGACATTATTTGGGTATTATTATATTACATATTATTTGTACAGCGCCTTTGAATGGCTCCTGCTAGTAAGGGCGATTTATTAAATATACATTATTATTATTATTATTATTATTATTATTATTATTATTATGTGCGCTTATCAGGATAAATACTTTCGTTTATCCAACAGCTTAGAAGCATCAAATATGTTATTTTGTCATTAAAAGTCGTAGTATGGTTAATCTGGATATTTTATTTGATCCCTTTTTGTATTTGTAATTCAATATAATACGTTAGCTCTAGACTTGTGTTTAGCTTTATGCCTGTACATTTCTGCAACTGAAGATAACCCAAAGTGCTAATTCGTAAGCAGTTATTATTTATCATTGAATTGTCATATTTGGTTTTTAAATATTATACATAACATATTGATATATTTTATTGATATATTGATATCTTTTAATTGGGTCATCTGCCATTCTAATCTAGACATAAAATGGTAATGTAAGTAAATACTCAAATAGGCTGACGAGGTTATCTTCATTCTTATGATCATAGCTGGCTATTTTTAGTTCTGAACATGATAAAACAAAACTAGAGATAAAACAACTACTGAACACTTAACTAGGACAAATCTTACTATATAATCACCACATATCGCAAGAAACAAATAAACGTTTAATCATTACATTCTAATAATAGGTATTTAACATTTTTTATTTAATGTTAGGATTTAAATATTTCCCATTTCAGTCATATAGTGAAGCACATAAATTATCCCAAATCTCATAAATATTTCAGTCAAATGTACGTCAAAACTATTCTTCCAGCCCATCAGTATTGCACCCCAACTCAAAACATCGTTCTAAGATAAATATTACACTGTATCATCGGATGATTGTAATTGATGTTATTATTATGTTTTTAATTTATCAAAAGTTTTATAATTAAAGCCTTACTATAATCGGCTAATTATATAGCTTAGAAACAAATTCGAATAACATTAGTTATCCTTGAATTGAGTATTTATAAAAGTTGCGCACCATTTGTTAAAATCTGATATCAGAGTTTTTATTGTTTTGTCTGTTATCGATCTCAAGGTTCAAAATAAATACACTTCAGCTATGTTACGGTATCTACTAATTTCAAGAAAGAAGATGAGCAACTATGTTTATATCGGGCCGATCATACCATTTTACTATTATTCATTTCACCTCGTTCCCATTCTGGGTAGCTCGGCCAATTTAGCCTATTATGTACAAAGAGTGGCAATAAAACAGCAATATTTACATTTACTTACAACCAATACGTCATTTCTGGCAGTGATCAATTCAGAGATATTAGTATCAAAAATGTAAACAACACCCTGCTGACTACATAATATGAAATAATGCATTGACAATTTAGTGATAGTGAGTAGTCCATAACAAATCAGCCAGTATCACAGACTTGGTAATATCTAAGAATTTGGATATTATCGCCTTCACTGAGAATTTGCACAGCCCTCACGACACAACCTGTTGTATTTCTGATATCTGCCCCTGACTTTTCCTACTTCACACTTGTGGTAGAGGTGGTGTTGGCATTCTGGTATCGAATAAATTTAAAATAAAGTCCCATTATGTCCAGATCTATTCTAGTTTCGAGGCTGTCTGCATTGAAGTTTCGAACTGTTCAATTACTGGTTACTTCCTATCTCTCTATCGCCCTCCTGGAATAACTTCATCCTTCTTTGTTGACTTTCATGATTTACTGGAAAACCTAGTCACTATTCATCCTGAAGTTCTCATCCTTGATGATTTCAACCTTCATTTGGATACACATTATAATGCTACATCCACATTTAATGACATATTAGCAAGTTTTGACTTAAAACAACACGTTTCTTTCTCCACACACATTCATGGTAACTGCCATAGATGATTTATCGGATCATTTGAGTGTCATAGCAGAAATAAAACTTAAGAAAAATCCAGTTGACTCAACTTGTAATATTTTTATCGGCATATTCATGACATTGACATTCTTGCATAAAATGTGAAATTATCACCAACCTTAAAGCTGATTAAACACAATGATGTGACCAATACCATATTACACTTAAACCTTACACGACAAACACGCACCTGTCAGATCAAAATCCATAAAATTAAACCACTGGTATCATGGATGTCCCCTGAAATTATCAATGCAAAAGTGCTTCGCCGATATTTAGAACGCATATGGAGGAAATCACGCACCCAATTTAACAAGTATAAATATACTAAACAGTGCCATTTTTGGAATATACTCATGAATAAAGTTAAATCTGACTTGTATAGGAGCATGATCTCCAACAACTCTGACAATCCTCGTCAACTCTGGAACACCATAAATATGACTCTCCATAGAAAGGCTTATGTTTCTCTGCTCACTCATGATCAACAAAGTCACTCTGCAATTCTTTTTCCAAACAGTTCAATCACCCACATTCATGCTTCTTTTCCAGTTTGTGATTCCAGTTGTAATATTGATTTTCCAGTTCTACGTCACCCTTGCACAGTGTTTAAACCAGCCTCAGTTCCTGAAATTGTTAAACTAATTTTATCATCACCTAATAAATCAGATGATCTTTATCCTATCCCTAGAAATAACATAAATTGTTTCACTAGTCTCCCGGTGTTCCCTTCTCATTTTAAGAATGCCCATGTAAACTCTCTTCTTAAGTAAACCATCTTTACCAGCCAATGACCTAAACAGCTTTGGACCACGACACCAGTTGTCATCAAATAAAACAATACTCAATATATATAGCCATCTTATTTGTGGCTTTTCATGTTAATAATGTCGTTAATATAAAAGCTAATCACTGAAACGTTAAAAGAGTTTGCACCGTAATACTATTTTGGTAATATAGCGATTGAACCGTATCATTTTCAGAGACAAAGATTTCAATTGATCATACTATTATCTCATGTTATATAAAGGTAATGGGTTACAAAGGTGTTCAAGGAATAAATCATACGTATCAACATTTTGGAAATGTGAATGCTAATTACGAAGCTATGCCGCCAAGTAATAAGTACAATAATATGGAGTATGGAGAGACTTGTTCATTGGCCAAGCGATCGACTCTGGGTCTAATACGAATACCGGTCGAACCACTATGTGCGTTTCGTCCCATAGGTTACCCATTATCTTATTTTGGAGAGGTATTTGCAAGATATGTTCAGATATAGATATAGAGAAACATTGTTTATGAGCGAAAATTCAACATATTAGTGCACTTAAAGCAATCGCATATTTTCATATACTGACACATTTTTTCATTTATTGGTACATTTCAAGTAATTATATGTCTGTATACGAGTAGTGGGTTTCACGCTACATATTCCCATTCCCCTTATACAGGCTGAATTTACATCAACAGAGAGACTATCCACTCTCCCCAACAAGTCTTCTTCTCTACGCTACTGTGTGAGGTAACTTAGAAACAGGAAGCAGTCTCTTTGCGGGGAGTGAAGTCTATTTTCAAACGGTAAGATGTTCGTTTTGTCTTATCCTACAGATTCTTGGATAGCAACAAGTAGAAAACAGTGTTGTTAAAATTCTTGATTTTATTTTAAAATGGGATTTTTTATTACTTCTTAATATCGTATGTTACAATGTGAACAGATTATGCCTACAATCGTATTTCTCATGTCATAATCTGCCATTCATTATCATCATTTTCATTGATCTAACTTAGCCATAATGTATATCAAATGATGTACAATTTCCACAAAACAATAATTCAGTAAATTTTTAAATATCATCTTGAAATATTTTATGCCTACTACATTCTTATTATTCATGTATATATCGAGTTTATGTTATTTGTGTTTCTATGTCCAAACTTATAGCATTCATACCATTTAGTATTAGTTTTATTACCCCTTAAAAGTGTAATAAATATTTATTATCTTTTTAATTATTGCTGTTTTATTCTTTCGCTGTACAAATAGTAAACTTACTTTAAATAAATAAAATATGTTTCAAAGGATCTTTAGAATGTTCAAATTTAATTATTTTAGAGACCATGGAGATATTTTCAGCTTCTGTTGTACATATACCTCCCCTCAACATAAAAGAATCATAAGAATACAAATACAGTTAGCACAACTAGTATTATTTTAATTTAAAAAAACACAAGTCAGTTATTAGGGTAATTCTTGTTCGGCTTCTCATGTGCAGAAACCTCCACTCAACATACAAAAATCATAAAAATACAAATACAGTTAGAACAACTAGTATTCCTTTAATAAAAAGAACACAAATCAGTTATTGAATAAATATTTCTTTAAACACACAAAATTGCACAACCCAATAACCTTTTCATCATTTTCTTCATGCACTGAAATTAAAAAATATTACAGAGGGAGAATAAAAATTAAATTACACGGAAAGGTTTCCCCTCGTTTTCAAGTGATATATAGCAGGAATGTCCATAAACCTATATATACAGAAAACAAGAATAATGCAAATTTTACGTTTTCACGTTTACCCATAATTTCATTATGCCACTCGAGACTTTACAAAATGTACAATAAGGATTACTGAGAAAACGTTTGGTCTTAAAATCTTGCCTATTGGGAGCATTTTCAAATGGAATTCTCCCAGAGCAAAGACTGATGCACTAAGCTTAGATCTAATTAATTTTTCCCATAATATTTATTACACATATATTCCATACATGATTTCTGTCACAAGCATCATGCTTCCCAATTCTTTTATACACAACTGTTTCAGTTACTAAAAGATCAATCCCAACGCTGGGCATTTTGTTTCCGAGTCCACTATCAGTATACTTGTGTAGTCAATAACCAACATAAAATCAATAAATGATTTTCAAGATAGTTATTGAATTATTTACTATTTCCGTAATATGGATTAGTTGTATTTGTAAATAAATTATTATAATAAAATGTCATGTCCACATTATAACTGAACATACAAATATCTAAACCTGTTAAGCAAAATATGAAACTTGTGTTTAAGACCGATGTTAATACTATGAAACGACAGATGAAACACACATACATATTTAATAAAATTAATTTATATATATATATATATATATATATATATATACTATATATATATATATATATATATATATATATATATATATATATATATATATATATAGAGAGAGAGAGAGAGAGAGAGAGAGAGAGAGAGAGAGAAAGAAATGACAAGAAGAGACCACAATAAAACCCATTAAGTTTCATTCTTGTAATACTAACCACTCTTATTAATCAGTATATATAATTATTTGAAATTTTAGCTGAAATGAGAGATAATTGTCAATAAAATACTATATTACCAATATAGTGCTAAGGTACAACTCTATTAACGTTTCTGTGATTAGCTTATATATATATATATATATATATATATATATATATATATATATATATATTCAAGTATGCTCACCACAGAACATTCCCATGAAAGAACAATAAATTGACTATCAGCTAAGATTACACCTGTCATTATCGTAAATTCAAGTGTAAGCTTTCTTACGACATTTTCCACTTTTTGTTCTCTTTTTGTGATTCTGTTTCTTGTAGCAAGTATACAATAAATTAGGGGATACCAAGATAAAGGAAGTATCCCCATATTTGATGCTAGTTGACCTTATTTGCTTACAATGTATGATAAAACACAAACAAGGCTGGTACAACTTGACCAGTTTTGTCTGCTTCTGGATCAGCTCTTGCTTTCCACGAAAGAAGGTTTTATCATAAAAAAGGTATCAGGCCGTAAGAAGAAATATGGTTTATGATTTTTGTTTTGACAAGTATCATCTATATAGCTATTTTATTTCTGGTGTTTTATTTTTACAAAATGAATTAATGGTGGCTGAGGTGAATGGAGGTTTGAAAGGGTGCCTATGTGTAAAACAGACGTTTCCTACCTGTCAAGAGTGATGTAATTGAACTAAATACTCAATACTAGGTTTTATTTAGTTAGATTCGCATCACATATATCTGATTTGGCACAGATATTCGATGATCGGCGTGATGTTAGTGCTTGCCTAATCTATTCGAAGTTCATGTTTGTTACGTTTTGTTCATACACCAGCACTATTCAGTCACACAAACAAACCCGAACATTAATTATTTACTTAACAGAGTAATTTTTATAGACAATAATTATACAAATTATTACTACACTTATTACAAATTATAAGAGTTAGCAGCAGCGACTTCATTCACCTCCTGTCTCAAGTCCATGCTCTGCAATTGCCCTTTTTAGCTCCAAATCATATACAAAAAGGAGTATTTTGTTCTTACCAAAACAGGTCATTAACTATTATGGTGGGTATGGACAAATCTATAATATAATTATAACAATGTACGATTTATTTGCACCTGTTTATCAAATGGTTCAGCATAAATCACTAATTGATCAATATAAACTACAAAATCCCTGAACGATGCATTCAATGAGTCAATCATGTGCTGAAGAGTACTTGGTACATTGTTATTCCTTTTTGCATGGCAACACAATAATAGAGGTTGTTCGGTGTGACAAAGGCATATATTTCCACTGCCCAGTCAGTTAGTGAGACCTGCCAATAGATTTTAAGTAAGTCAAATTTACCCTAGCCGATTCAACCAGTCCACTCACCAATTCTGGGTATTGAGTTCAAATCGGTCTTTGTCACACTGTTCATCTAACGATAGTCAATGCAGCCTCTCTGACTACCATCAACCTTGGGAACCAATAACACTGGGGAACTCTGCTCACTCTGACTACTTTCTATGATATACTATTTTCTAACATATACTCAATTTCCTTTTGGGCGAGTTGAAGTTTCCTGGGATTCAAATGATATGGCCACTGTTTAATTGGTTTGAAATATCCAACATCAACATCGTGAGTTACTCTATTGGTACGACCAGGTGTGTCAGAGAACAAACTACCAAAGTCTCGAATGACATCTAACAACATCACTTGTTTATCTGGCTTTAGGAGAACAAACTTACAATCGCGATGTAGCAATACCTCAGAATGTATTTTTCAGCCTAGCTGTTGTCAATGAAACATTGGGAGAAATATCAAAGCAAACATCCACCAAAGTTGAAATGTCTGCGGTCGTCTGCTTCGAAGTAAAATCACCTTCTCCATTCACGACATTCACTGATTTGATGTTGTTAATACAAACAGGCGCAACTTTTTCAGTAGTTCTAGTGTGATGTTACTTCAACATGTTTAAATGACAAAGACGCTTTGCTTTGAGTCGATCTGGTGTCCGAATGATGTAGTCAACCTCACTGATCTTCCTATCAACAATATAGAACCCACTGTAGTCCTTGCATCCTAGTTTAAGCACTTTCCAAGTTGACCCTAGCTACATTCCAATATATCTACAGCCATTGCCGAAACTTTAACATATACTTCAACAAACTATAGGGAGAGTTATCTTTCAACCAAGTTTTCATAAAAACCTCTAATTGACCTCTAACTAAATGACCAAATCCAAGTTCAAATAAAGTAAATCCCAAGAATTCCTGCACAGCATCTCTGGCTGCAAACACCAAAAAGTGACTGTCTCCATTCCAACCTGCTTCGGATGCGTTTCAATAGATTTTAATCATTGTTTTCAAAGTTTTATGATAACGTACTTGTGATTGGGGATAATAGGCATTTCCAACAGATTGCTTTATGCCAAACTGATCTACAATTTGTTGAAATGTTCCTGACATAAAGTTTGACCAATGATCCGACTGAATCTGGTTTTGCAGACCAAGAACCATGAAGAACTTGGTGATCCCTTACACAATCAACTGAACATTAATTTGTTTAAGTGGAATGACCTCTGGAAAACTGGTTGTACCACACATGATTGTTAGCAAATAACAATTTCGAAATTTGGTTTTGGGGAGGGTCCAACACAGTTAATAAGAATTATATGAAAAGGTTCATCAAACGCTGAAATATGACTTAATGGAACAACTGGAATACTTTGATTTAGTTTACCAAGTATTTGACATGTGTGACATGTTTTGCAAAATAGGATAACATCTTTCCTGAACATGCGACAATATAAATGTTGCAGTACACGTTACGCAGTCTTATTCACCCCCATATGGCTACCTAAGGGATGTTCATGAGCACTGCTAATGACGTTATTACTAAGATACTGTGGAACAACAATTTGGTACAACACCTTCCACTCCGTATCAGTGGAGATATCAGGAGGTCCCAATTTCCGCTTAAATATACCAGATTTGACAAAATAACCAAAATAAACTTATTGACCATAATCATGATTACGTGTTTGGGATGACATTTCAGCTGGAGTATTATTACTCACATGGATTTGCGTGTTTCTTTTACATCAACAGACTTATCTTCGCCTATTTGATTCTGTGTTTGAGTTAAAATCTTAACAGGTGTACTATTCTGACACATTATATGTTTTGACAAATGTATCATTGAGTGTCATGTACTTTTCCATGACATACGTCTTTGACATAGATCGAGTAATTGCAGATGTAGGAATTGTACTAGGAAACCCAGTTGCTAACTGATCATTTCCATCAAATGGTAATGGCCCAAATACAAATTGAGGAACAAGAAATTGGTGGCCTGCTAAAGCATTACCAAGCAACATACCAACGCCCCTAATGGGAAGTTGTGAAACTTTACCAACATGGATCTTTCCACTAACGACATTACTTCACAAGTAAACGCAATGAATGGGAATATTCACATAGTATTTGCTTTCAATACCACGAATCAAAACTGAGGATATGCAAACTTGTCTTGTAAGCTCCGGTATAACAGAATCTAGAAGCAATGACTGTGAGGCCCTTGGTTCCCATAAAAACCGTATATTCCGCTTTGTTCCTGGAAGGTCTATCAATGGGACATGACCATGAGACAGAAAGGTCTTATAGCCATCCAGAATAGCATCAGAATCTCTTTCACTGGAAGGGAACCACGACAAACTGGCAACAAAGTGTTCTCACAGTTGGAATCCAAACAAAGATATGCCGACCTACGACAACCTGGCAACAAAGTGTTAACACAGTTGGAATCCATACGAAGACATGCAGCAGGGTTAAGTTCAACCCCCTTTTCTTTTTGCACTTACCAACACCTCGACATCGACGACTAAAATATTTTCCAACAGAATCATTTAATTCCTTTCCAGAACTTTAGTCATTTATACGACGTAATTCTTTTCGGTATTATTTTGTTTACTCTTAAGCTCAAAATATCTAGAATGTCTGCCTTTTTTCATTAAAATATCTGAAACCACTACCAGAATAGTGTTCACCTTTGGATCAGTAAACATTTGAAGTTAGCCGAGAACACACGGTGCTTGGTTTAGTCTCTTCAGGTAAAACGTCGCAAGCTTAGTGGAAAACAAAACACTATATTAATAAATATATTTGCAGAAAAAAATGCAAGTATTAATGTGCCTAGAATTAAATATTATATTGAATTAGAAATACAAAACTATATCAAAGAAAATACGCAAATTAACCTTACTACCACGTCTAATGACAAAACAACAAGGAGTCTGATTTCACGTTTCAAATTTACTCTGAGTAATAAAACACAGAGTAAAAGGCTCCTCTATATTCAATCTCAAATATGAATATATGACTCAAGTCCAACCTCTGTATTCTTTGTTTTGAGCACCTAAAAACTGAACCAGTTGAATTTACGATGTTTGGTACGTTAGGCAAACAGACAAGTAAATTTCAATGTGTTAATGATTTGTCAAATACGACGCATTGATTTGGCAATTTCAATTGGATCTCGATATATAAAGAACTGGATTGCTTCAGGAAATATTTCTTTTACCATTTCGATGATCAGTATATCAAGAAATATACGTTTTAGGTGATAAACATCTACGGTTTCTCTCAAAGCACTATAAGGTTTACGCATCATACATATTGTGTTTCTAAACAATCGACGTGCTGTCGCGCCATTCCATGTATATTTAAAAAATATATTATTGGAAATGGTAGATATATATGTCGGTTCATTTATACAGACACATCTACTGGTTTCTCTAAACAGTACTGTTACCAATGTTCCACCACAACGAGCTTGGTTATGCAGGAAGAGGATCTTGGATCCTTCCTCTTCCATTTCTTCTGATAATTTATTGAAGTGATTCAGAAGTATTCTAATAAGGTTATCAGTGACTAAGAACTGTTCATAAGAATAGTTTATCTGGTCGGTTCTTTATCTGTACAAAAATTGCTTCAGTTGGGATGTTTGCGTACAACGAGCAATCGTCTTGCATTATGCGCTCAGGATTAACGAATCCCTCGTTTACTGTTAGCAAAGAACTCTCTGGATATTTGCTGTAGACTTCAATGATACTTCTAAATAACATTTTCTTTACTTGAGCTGCTCTGTTATAATATTCGCGTTTCTTGTTGATGAACCACAGTGTAAGTTATATAGAGTCTCCGAATGACATTGTAGACATAGTTGAAGATCATTAAGACTATCCATGTCGTGAATGAAACAAAATTAACAGCGCCGGTCTACTACTATTAATGAATTGTGTTAAATATTACCGTTAAAGACTTTTTCCCTTTGTTTATTTTGATATATTTGATATATTTTGATATATTTAATTGATATAAATAAAAACAAATGTGTGTGTGTGTGTTTATGTGTGTGTTCGCAAAAGATACATTCGCCAGGCGGCCGCCCTTTACGGAGGCCAACTGGTGTTCCCCTGTGTTAATTGAATTCTTATTGCTATCACTAAAGTTTCTTTTTAATGAACACAAACAAACACACACATACACGAACGTGTATGTGTTTTGTTGTCTATTATAACAGTACAAAGTGAACAATGAGCAAAGTATTTATGTTAGATCTATATGTATTCTAGGTATTATACACAATAAGATCTAATTCAGATTTCATACACATAATTATATATATGTTGGGGGATACATATCATCTACAGTGCTAAAAAGTGCAAAGTATATGTATAATTTGGACTGTACATGTACACAATTAATCTAGCACACCTCGGAGCTTAGACAGCTATGTTATAAAATCACACAAATTATAATTACATACACATGTGTATAGATGTAATTTCAATTAAGGGTAAAGATTACTTGAAGTACAATAATAATACAAATGATTAGAATACAAAGAATGACATTCAGTAATCTATATCTATTAATTCGATCAATAATTGTTCAGGACTGTTTTGTGTTTGTCTACATTGTGGGAGGGGGGGGGGTCACATGTGATATTCAAATATAGGTAATGATATAATTCAATTTTACAGTCATGCTTAGAATAATATATCATGGGCTCAAACACTAGATGTCGACACACGCATAAGATATCTCTCTTTATCTATAGCCATGTCATGCTGCCTACTTACAATTTCTGGTAAAATCATGGAAGTAAATTTAGCATATAATATATCTTTGATACCATGTAAGAATGTGTCATCATGATCAATAGTACATTAAATATACATGCCATTCCCAGCAGGCGAATAAATAAAACAAATCACATGAACTTTCATTACAAACAAACATTTGATAATGATCATACAGATAGTGATCTCTGATGTCTTGCTATGTATGTTGTAATACGTATGGACCAGCCATTGAATTGGTACATATGCAGTTGGATTGGATTCACATTATTAGAAAAAAACAATCCGGACATGTTTATCTTGAAAAATGTCATAGGCTTCTAATGACTGGTAAGCTTTCGTATTCTTCTTGGACTTGGTTTATTCTGAGGGCGTGTCAATGATATATGTAGTGACATTTTGCTAATTAATATAAGGTAGTTTCTTGATATCACGTATCCAATCTGTAGCCGGTATTGAGTAAGGGTCGATTAAATTGGCATTGTTAGACAGTCAACTTTCCGTTGTAACTTTCCAAGTCAATGGCACTCAAACCCTTAATATTATCTGAATTACTTACAACTTGTATAATATATCTACACAATGTAAACGATAATAATAAATTAGTTTATATATTCCACATAAAGTCTAGATCTAATTGGTAATAACTTATTGAGATGCGATCCTTTGAGTGGTTCTGGATTGTTTACATTTTTCTGCCACGGAGTCAAGTCATCTATACAACTAAAGGTAGGTTGCTGTAGATTATCAACTACTTATCAATATGTTGATATGGCACACGGTAATCAGTAGGTGAAGGATCAGGTTAACGAAGGTCATCTCCAAATAGATATCCAAAGTCCTATTTTCATGGAACACGTAGTTCTCTTCGTTCCACCTATCTCCGTTCATTTTAGCGGATGGCATTGCCTGTTAAGAAAGATTAACAATGTCAGTGACATATTGCTGATGTCACAGATATAGAGCGGTTAAGAAATAAAAAGGTTCCATTAGATATTAAAAGTAAGCTATAAGGTTAGTTTGCGACCTATTAAAAAACATTATTACACTCGCACTATGATATTAGGGTAAATATAACGAATATAATATATAATGTTTGTGTTTCTCTTTACAGTCTAGTTGTCAAGCAGAGACATGAGGGCTTTCTTTTTTGAACAGTTGACAATAATGTTTCTTAATTTAACACGTAAGCGACACTTGCTGGCCTGTATATTAATGTATTTATGTTTGCACTCAAAGTATATCTTAAATCACAGCACAACATAAAACTTGAAAAAAAAAGATGATAATAAAAGTTATTGATCAAATTACTAGCATTATACCTTCTCTAAATGGGTATGTCTATAAACTGATGGCCTTATTGCAATCGAATCGTAAGGTTAGTAGTTGATATCTCCAATAATTACTCTGACCTACTCGTCACTATTAGACAATGTATATCTGTGCAAAACCGTTATGGGTGAAATGCCATGCTGTGTATCAACATGTTCAAACTAAACCTAATTTCTGCTATACAAGATATAATTAAGCGTTTTAGTGTTATTTATTTAATGACAAGCAGACTAAAGTTATGCTTGAATGCCATAATACAAATTGGACATAATTGAAACTAGGAAAGATCATTCTATTCCCTAATACCACTAAGGCGAAATTTATATACCCCTAAAGTTGTTATATAAAACACACCAACCACACGAGCTATGCCCAATGCAACCGTTTGAGATGCGATGCAGCGTTTTTACTCCTGAATCAGGTGTACTTATAACGCAAAGGGAGCGTATTCTGCCTGCTTGGGTCATTTCTGATTATTTGACAGGACAAGCAACTAAAGGGTGTTGTCCTCCCCCCCCCCCCAAAAAAAAGACGCAAATAGTGCACCAAATATATTCCTCTAGTTGTGCACAATGCTGGAAGCAAACTGTCTCCAGGCACAGAAAGCAGAACTTCTCGACCGCGGCATAATATGCTTTGTAATATGTGTCGGATGGTCAAATTCCTCATAGGTATACAAATGCAATTGATATCTGACCTACTCGTCACTATTAGAAATGTTACAGTATATGGCTACTTTTCAAATTGAGACATATGTAATGTCTCCCCAGTCCTTAAGTCAACAAGTAACAAAAAGCGAATCACCTACTTTCTTGGTGTCTGGGAATAAAACTTTCCAACTCAAATCACAGCAGTTGTGAGAATGTTCATGTCAAATTCTTAGGCAGCCCTATTTATAGCTATTTTTAGTTGTTTCTTTCTTCAAACCTATATTGTTACCCCAATTGCCTCTGTCTTCAAAGGTCAGTGTGTAAAACTGATAGGCGTCATGTATTGACTTCTATTAAAGCTGATAGCTTATTTGCTATCACAAACTGACATATGCGCTTAAGCAGACCAAATAGGGTCATTGCTTCGATGCTGTTTAAACTATATATCAACAATTTCAAACTAGACAAAGTACACTATACAAGCTATAATTAAGGGTTTTAGTGTTGATGATTGATGTTTTTCGGCCATTTTTGTGCACAAGGTAGGGTAAATGAGCCGAGCGACTTCCAAAGGTAATCAGAGGTAGTGAAAGACGAAAGAACCTTCAGATATGCCCACGCCGGGATTCGAACACGGGTGGTAGTGGTCCAGCACGCTACCGCTGGCAAAGATTTCCCAAATTTGTGCCTTCTTTTTCGGCTACCTCAGGATGTGAATTATTACATGTACACTGTACCAGTTAGTGAAATTATCAGACAGCATAATAATAAATATCTCTCTGTTGGGCCACTGACTCGGAAAAACGAGTTGATGAATTTAAAGCCATAATTACAATGAGTTGAAATATTTATGCTGAAAATTAAAAAGGATAAGACTGAATTCATGATGTTTTTATTCCAGCAACATACGAACAAAACTAAGAATCTTCCTATGAAGCTAGGATCCAATTATACGCATTATTCCTGGCCTATAAGAAATCTTAGCCATATTATAGATATAACGTTAGGGATGGAGATGTAGAAATATTGTTTATGTATCATCAAATAAAAACATAGAACTTATTCGTTAATACAAACGATATGAAACATGGCAGACTTTAGACCGAACCCTCATTCATTCTTGCCTGGACTAAAGTAATAAATTGCTATATGATAACACCCCACAATCCCTCTAAAAACTGTATAGCGCGATTAGTGACGCACACACGCAAAAGAAAATCAATAACATCAGTTTGGTTTCCGTTGCAATCGTTTTTTTAATGTTTCATATCACTGAATAAGCTCCTGTTTCGCATATTCAATGTACTGAATGGAACAACATCTTATAAATGCCTGTGTATCATCTGTGACAGGAATCTTGTTCACTAATGTACGTAAAGAAATATTTCCAACCATTAACTGGAAAACGTTACTTTGTCATATAAAAATTGTAATAAATTAGGAGCCCTTTTGTAAAATTCTTAAAACTATATTATCTAGGTTAGCTAATTTATAATATTTTATCAAGTGCTATCTCTGCTTATTAATAAAATACATGTATCTGCAATGTTGACCAGATTGACATTGACACTACATGGATTATTATTATTATTATTATTATTATTATTATTATTATTATTATTATTATTATTATTATTATTATTCTGTATCACCAAATCATTTGTTCTTTAAAAATTACTGTATACAACATGGCAGGGGGAAAAACTGAATAACCGAATGTCTAAAACAAATTGAGGCAAGGACATTCTTTACATGAATTTTGATAAACATTTTGAACCTATTCACTTAATGTAAACCTACGATTTCTCGAATAGTAAAGAAGGATAAAATCCCTATTAATATATATATATATATATATATATATATATATATATATATATATATATATATATATATATAAAAATTTAAACTAAACACATATATATATAAACACACACACATACATATATATATATATATATATATATATATATATATATATATATATATATATATATATCGTAAGAAGAGAGAGAGAGAGAGAGAGAGAGAGAGAGAGAGAGAGAGAGAGAGGAGAGAGAGACCTACAAACAAACAAATAATCAAAGAAATACATACACATCGATGATAAGTGGCTGGCCAGAGAAAATACGTTGGTGTGTTTCATGTACACGTAATAAGCGAGAATAAATCATAGACGAGCGATGCTGGATTCGGTCAATAAATATTCAACAAATAGGTGACTCACTAAAACAGACACATCTACTAGTTTCTCTAAACAGCGTTGTTACCAATATTCCATCACCACAACCTTTCTTAAGCAGGATAATTACTTTGGCTCCTTAATTTTCCATTTCTTCTGCTAATTGATTAAGAGGTATGGTAATAAGTTCGTCAGCGACAGCAAACTGTCCCATCCAAAAGAAGTCATTGAAGAAAAGTTCATCTGCTTGGTGGGATTATTGCGTACAATAAGCCATCGTCTTGAAGCACGGGTTCTGGATTGACGAATCCCTCGTGTACGGTTAAATGGTACTTCTTGAATATTTGATATATGCGTCTATGTTTTTGGTTTGTTAATAAGAACTTTTTAACGTGGCCTGCTCTTTTAAAAGTTTCTGTTTTCTTGCTGGCAATAACTTACTGATGAACTCCAGTATATCTCCAATACAGCCTCTGGATGACATAATATAAATAATCGGAGGTCATGAGCAATGCCCACGATAACAAACAATTCCAGGTACGCGTAGACTTCCATGTTTACCTAAAGTGGATTAATTATTATAGGTACATAGTGTCGTCTTGATCATGGATTAGATTTCATGTTATAATCAGTTACTTTAACCTCATTTAATTAATATAATTAAGATGTTTTATCCTCAGGTTGTGTACTTCAATTCGTATAAACTACTTAAACTAAATACTTAATAGGTAGATTTCTATATTCCTTTCACATCCAATTTGGCTTTTACTAGAAAATCTTCACGAAATGGCATGAATTTGTATTAATTACGTACTCATAAGAGTGTATGTTCTGTAAACTTTAAAACTACTTGAAAATAAATTGACTAGAAAGATTTACAAACAGCTATAAATAATTACTGTCTCATATTACTCAGGATTTGTGTTTGTGTTTCATCTTTCATTTCATAGTATAACTGTCGGCCTTAGATAAAGATTCCACAATTAGTTGCAATACACTTCACCATGGGCTCACATATATGTATATCCAGGTATACTGTGAACCTGATATTTTACCGAAACAATTTTAATTACAAATACAATTAATCCATATTACGGACATAGAAAATAATTCCATAACTTTCTTGAAGATCATCTATAGATTTTAGGTTGGTTATTCTCAATAAGGAGAAGTCTCGCAAAACACCGTACTTTCGTGTTCATCTCTGAACAGCATAGCTTAGTATTTAGCATTCACATTTACAAAATCTTGATACGTATGCTAAGATTTATTCCCTAACGAAAACGTTGAAAATGACTGTATAATATGATTAATTGACATCCTTGTCTCTGAAAAATTATACGGTTCATCTTGTTTCATACAATATCGCTATATTACCAAAATAGGCCTATGGTACAACTGTATTAAAGTTTCAGTTATTAGCTTTTATATTAACGACATTATTAACATGAAAAGCCCAAAATAACATGGCTATAGATACTGAGTATTGTTTTATTTGATGACAACTTGTGTCGTAAGTTACCAATTATGTAGGTGGAAACGACACAGCAATCAGTGACTTTATTGGTGATTGTCTTAAAAGTGTTTACGATTCCAATTTTGAAGCCGTCGTATTTTTTCTAGCCTAATTAGAGTGATTGTCTTTACCTTTGCATCCAAATCCAGAGTAAGTGTCCTAGAGAATGAATGGTATTCTTCTGACTATCAATTAAGAGAAACGTAACCCGCAATTAAGAATGGGAGAAGGGCAATATGTTTAAGAAATATGGAAAATACTTTGTCAAATCTAAACGTAATAAATTCTGCATTTAACATAAATTTGATAAGACATTTTAGCATATTTTCTATTCCTTCTGATTTGTTTCGGATAGATACATTTACAAAAACGCTTAAAATGCAAGTACTGATTAAGTTCACCATAACCTTAATGGACGTGAGGATTTGTCCAATTCGATGCATTGACTTGCTAACTTTAATTGGATATCGATATATGAAGAACTGGAATGCTTCAGGAAATACTTCTTAAGGCATTTCAACGAACACTATATCAAGCAACAACGGTTTTATCACCTACGCCACTACCGTTTCTCGTAAAGCCCCATGCGGCTTACACAGTATACGGATTGTTTATTAAACAATCTCTAAACAGTGTTGTTACCAATGTTCAACCACAATCATCTTGACCATGCACCAATATGAGCTTGATTCAGGTGTATGGTGGTGAGTTTTTCAGCAATTGTGAATAATAAAACTCCCGCGTACAGTCAGAAAGACTTTGTGGATGTTTGATATAGCCTTCTGTGGTTCTTCTAAATACTCTTAACGTGAGCTGATTCATTATAATTTTCGGGTATCCTCCTGGCAAGAAATTGTTGATGAACTCAAGTATATCTCAAGTAGAGTCTCCGAATGACATTGTAGACATAATTAATAGTCAATTAAAAGGACCCATACCGTAAATGTGACAAATAATTGCAGGTACTGTAAGACTTCCTATATTAATTAATATAGTGTTTCAGTTTCTAGTATGTTAACCAGGGCGCCTCCGTGGTCTAGCGGTAGCGTGCTTGACCACAGATCACTACCACCCGTTTTCGAATCCCGACGTGGGCATATCTGAAGGTTATTTCATCTTTCACTTCGTCTCATTACCTTCGGAGGTCGCTCGGCCTATTTAGCCTACCTTGTGCACAAACGTGGCCGTAAAACATCAATCATCATCTTCATCATCAGTATGTTAACCACATTTTACCTGATGGGATTAATAAAAGTCCCGTGTGTTATGGACTACCTTCATGATTCATACAATCTTCATTTATTCGATTTTCATTAGCCTATTAAACGCGCAAGAAAAATTGTACATACGCTTGGTTTCGATCTAAAAAAAACATGTTAACGGTATAATTTCACAAAGCTTGAAGTGAAATTAGTTTGTGCCTTGTTTAAAATATGATGAAACAATTGCATGGTTTCATAATTAGCCTATTAAAATGATATTATCCTTAATTGTTGTAAGCATTACTATACAACTGTTTTTCGACAGTGAAATAAGTAAAATCTTGCCTTTCAATATACTATTTGTATTTACCTTGCTACTACTCTGTGTTAACTTGCTGTAAACAAATAATAAATCTTCATTTCTGGTATAGAATACAGCAGTTACGCTAACTGTGGCTTGCTATAGATCATCAACTACTTATCAGTATGTTGATAGGGTCAACGTGACTTGACTCAAGATGGAGGTACAAAATTGTGCATAAAAATAATACTAGATAAACACATAAATAATACCATATAGTACAAAGAACTGTAACTTGGTCAAATTAAAACAAGCATCCTTGACACCGTTGCCAAATCCAAAAAGGTTTACAGATTTCACTGTTTTCACAGACTAGATAGTTTTCCCAATGATCTACAATATTGTTTGTACCTAATGTGGCATTCGACTCATATAGATGTATACCTGTCAAGAAAGATTAACAATGTCAGTGACATATTACTCATGTCACGGATATTGACCGGTCACGAAAAACCATTTTTAGAAGAAGAAGATTTGTCTGCATTAGATAATAAAAGCAGGTGATGAGATCAGTTTGCGACCTCACGAATAACACATTGTAAAAAAGCTCTCTGACAATGACATTCTGTTTTATTATCATTTTATTTTCGCACTTAGAAAGACGACGAATATAATGTATTACATGTTTGTGTCGCTTTACTATCGAGATGTCAGGAATATACATGAAGGCTTTGTTTAAGGCACAGTATACAAATAGTTTTCTTGATTTAAATTGTAAGTATTTATTGTTTCACTCTAAGTTAATATAAATAAATAGTGCAACATAGAACATGAAACACATATTACACACACACACACACACACACACATATATATATATATATATATATATATATATATATATATATATGTGTGTGTGTGTGTGTGTGTATGTGTGTGTGTGCTTGCTGTTATCAGATTTATGGCTTAGCAGAAGAGGAGCACACAACGCATGATGCCATTATAGGTGTAAAGCGTTACTCAAACAGATAACCATCGCATCCATAATTATTTATGGATGATTGAACCAGTCCCCACACATGACAGCATTGCAGTCCTACGCTCTAACTAACTGCGCTATCAGGGCTCGACTCGAAATATTCCGACTGGATGAGAGATTGGATACCACTGAAGAGGGTCAGAAGAATCATATCGTCATATTGGCTCGACAATAAATGAAGAACTCTACAGAGATACTGAAATCAAACCTTTCCACGTGAATATTGCAAAATTATGTGAAAGGCAATAAGCTAGTGTTCAGCTTCTTGGCTTGGTGGTACACAATATCAATTCTCTGTTCTGCCAACTGGCATATCAAATATGAACTTCGAGTAGAATAGGCAAGCACTAACATCATACAGTCCATCAAATATGTATGCCGAATCAAATATATGGGAGGGTATACCATCCATATTACGGACAAATAAATAATTCCATTACTATCTTCAAAGTCATTTATTGATTTTAGGTTGGCTATTCACAATATCAACAAGTCTCTCCGTATTCCTCATTGTTGTAGTATCTAAATAAATATAACCTAATATTGAATATGAGTTCAATTACGTCACTCTTGACATGTGTGTGTGCGTGTGCGTGTGCGTGTTCGCGCGCGCGTGCTTGTGTGCGGAAAATGTATTTTATTCAAGATTTGTGTTTGAACTTTCATTTCATACTTTTAACGTCGGTCTTAAACACAAATTTCACACTTTGTTTAACAGGTTTAGACATACGTGTTGCAATACCAATCACCTATGAGATCGCATGTATGTATGTTGCGTTGTAATGAGAATCTGGTATTTTCTTGACAAATTTATACCATCCATATTACGGATATGGAAATAATTCCATAACTATCTTGAAACTTATGTATTGATTTTAGGTTGTCTATTCACAATATAAACAAGTCTCTCCGTACTCCTTATTGTTGTAGTCAGAACTAGACAGCTTAGTAATTAGCATTCACCTTTACAAATCGTTGATAAGTATGCTAAGATTTATTCCGTAACTAACGTTGAAACCAATTACCTATATTTAAAATGACAGTATACTATGAATAATTGAAATATTTCCATCTAAAAATGATATGGTTCACGTTGTTTCATACAATGTCACTATATCTATATTACCTCCATTAACGTATCAGTGATCAGTTTTTATATTAATGACATTATTAACATAAAAGATGGCTATGGATACTGCTCGTAAGTGATTAGATCTTCATAACGCACTCCGTGAATGTTGATTCCACGTTTCAGAGCCTCTAGGTAAGAATACGTCGTAAAACAGGCGCCTCTGAAGCCATACTGAAATTCTGGATGAATAGGGTATGTCCAAGCCCTGTACTCTGTATTGTGCTCACCAATAAATTCAAGTGACAACCTTACGATGCTTGCAACGTTAGACAAGTTTATCATAACCTTAATTGGCGTCAGTGATTCAGAGGTATGGAGGTGAGTTTGTCAGCGACAGCGAACTCTCCCATTCAAAGGAAGTCGTGTAAGAATAGCCGGTTATAAAAATGGCATCAGTTGGGGTCATTGCGTAAAATGAGCAATCGTCTTGAAGCACGCGTTCAGGATTAACGAATGTCTCGTGTACGGTTAGAAAGGCACTTTCTGGATGTTTGATATAGCCGTTTATGGTTCGTCTAAATAATATTTTCTTAACCTCAACTGATCTGTTATAACTTTCTGGTTTCTCGCTGTCAATAACTTGTTGATGAACTCCGGTGTATCTCCAGTACAGGCTCCGAATGACATTATAGAAATAGTTGAAGGTCATGAACAATGCCCATGGTGCAAATATACCAAACAATTCCAGGTACTTGTAGACTTCCATGTTTGCCTAAAGTAGAATAACAATTATAGTGTCGTCTTCAATATGAATTATAGTTCACGTTCTAATAAGTTACATTAACTTCATTTAATTAATATAACTATATTTTATCCTTAGATATAGTTCTTCAAATAATATTAAATACATAATTGGAAGATTTCTATATTCCTTTCCTACGCTATTTGGTTGTTATTATAAAACCGCCATGAAAAGGCATGAATTTGTCTTGATTACGTACAAGAGAATGTTATCTGTAAACTTCCACGTATTCGAAGACAAATTAGACTAGAAGGATATTAACTGTTAAAGAATATATATATATATATATATATATATATATATATATATATATATATATATATATATATATATATATATATATATATATATATGCGACTTACCGGTATACAGATGCTTGGAGCAAATTATTTATCTGAACAAGGCTTCTTATATATCGCGATGAGCACTTATTTGTCAGCGTATCACATACAGTAAATGATAATACGTCTCTATCTAGTGTCACTGCAGCCAGAAAGTGCTGTCCAGAAAGTCTGTTAGTTACCAATGTCCTGTTTTTATAAAGGACCTCTTTATGCGCTATCCGCCTTTTCAAATGGGCCATTAATTAAAGCTACCTGATAAGATGAATGGCAAGAGTAGTATTTTACATAAATACTTAATCACCTTGAATTGTTCTGAAATGTTTGACACTGAAAACAGAATCAAAACATATTCTTGCTCGCATAACACAGACACGTTATATACATATCTATATTGATTTCTAGATAATATAAATAGATTCTTTAATTCAGTAGGTTTTAAGAAAATTACGAAAATATTTGTTTTACTTCCTGCAAGTTTAATATGATGAGGCAACTTAATTCAAAACCAAGGAGCTTATTGTTGTGTGTGTGTGTGTGTGTGTGTGTGTGTGTGTGTGTGTGTGTGTGTTTTGTGATGTGTTATAAGGCACAGGCATAGAGAATCTCGAACCGCGAATTCAAATTCTGGACGTTTCTTCAGGGGACTTAATCCAGAGTGCCGACTTTTCTTGTTGAGACATGTGTAATGTCTCACCAGTCCCTAAGCCGCCAAGCAAAATCAAAATCATAATGCGAATCACCTACAGCCGTGGAGTTTGGGAGTAGAATACCTAAGTCTAATCACGGCAGTAGTGAGAATGTTTAGCTTAATTATCTAAGCAGCCCTATTTATAGCTATTTTTCAATTGCTGTATCTTTCTTCAAAGCAATACCATATAAACTATATAACCCAACTGTCACTGTCTTCAAAGGTCAGTTTTTCCAACGGACAGGTGCACGAATCGACTACTATTAAACTGTTTATCTTAATTTTTATTAACAGACTGAGATCTGCGCTGAAGCAGACCGTAATAGCACGTCATAGCTTCCCTACTGTTTGAACTATGTTATCATTTTCAAACTTGACCTAACGTCTGCTGTTCTAACTATTGTAGTAATAAAGTTTTTAAATGTTATTTATGACAAGCATATTACAGCTAATCTTGAATGCCATAGTACAAACTGGACATAACTGGACCTAGGAAAGATAATTCTATTCCCACATACAACCAAGATGAATTTTATATGCAACTAAAGTTATTGTATAAAACACACCAACCATGCGAGCTTTGTCCAATGCTACCGCTCGAGATGCGATGCAGTCTTTCTATTCATGGGTCAGGATACTTATAATGCTTTAAAAACGT
>JAODUP010001737.1:0-52694 GCA_025642065.1 Paralvinella palmiformis
TTTTCTTCATATCGGGAAGAATTTCGTGGGATATTGTGAAGGATTTGGTTTTCTCCTTCATTGATATATATATATATAATATTATATTTCTCCTTCATTGATATATATATATATATTGGTTTATGGCTTTATCCTTTTTGAATATCACAGATCAATAGTTAATATCAATATTAAACCACTTATGAAGAATCCAAATATGGATTAAAAGTGTTGTTTAAAAACTAACGATCAATGTCTAATTTATTATTTTGACTAAGATGATTGAGAAAGTGGTTGCTAGACGTCTAGAAACTCACTTGAGTACTCACAGATTACATGGTTATCTTTCGACTGCTTACGGTGAAGGAGGTCATATCAAGCGGTACATCACAAGAGAATGTTGCAATGTTCTCCTAATTGGCCTGTCAATCACACTGATGACGCGTCTACAAAGAGTACAGAATTCAATTGCCATAATGGTCACCCGAGTTCGTAATTGAAACCATAAAAAAAACGGTTTTGAACTCCCTGTATTAGCTTCCATACCTATACAGTAAGCAGTACATTTATTTTTTATGTATCTAGGTCTACAATACAATATAATACAATACAATAAAATACAATACGTTTTGATTACGTATAATCCATCAAATTATCATTTGTAGCCCCAGGCGTATGCGTCAAGGCACGTCAGTACTTGGAGGAGTATATTGTTGTGTACCAACCAACAAGGTCTCCGAGGTCGAGTCTGAATTGCCTTTAAATCTATTCGAAACATGTGGCGTAACATACACCAATAGGTCTTTAAGAATGGCTGCAGCAACCCTGTGAACATTATTCCACCGACCTTTAATACAACTGATACGCAAATAAGAAGGTAAACACTAATCTTTTAAAATATATGCATATATTCAAATATGTAAACCTGCACATTTATATTATCTGCCTTGTTAAGAACCGTTTATATGATCATTTTGTGTGTTGTTGATTTGATAAATAATCGCGTTATAATAGTACAAGGGCATTTGAACCACCTGCAAAGATGGCTGGTGTTGATAATGTAATTTTGTGGAATGAATTAACAATCTTCAGATCGATGTATCACTTGGATATTGGAATTCTTCTCAGAGACTGGTTTATTTCTATTTTCAGATAGAAAGATCCACCAGAAATATATTTAAGTACTCTTTGGATAAGACCTTAGTGTGGAATATCATTAACTAGGATTAAATTATATTTTAGACAATTAGCTATCTTTTTTCGAGGTTAGCATATAGGACATCTGTCATATCTGTTGTCTGATTATTGATGATATGACATATCATCTAATAAGTATAGTGAAATACAATAGAGCTAAAGTGTATCGTATCAGCTGACTTTAGTTCGATAATTGATAATAATATCCCAGAGCTCTTACCAGGGTGAAGGAGGCATAAATTAAGCATCGGTCTGGAGCGTTACTGAATAATAATATGTATATGTGAAGTAGAAATATACTTTTCCTAACATGTAGTGTAATTTATACCTCTTGGATAGCTTTGATATCTATGTGATGATTTTCACATGTCTAATTTTGGAAATCCTTTAAATTCTTGCTTCTGTTTTCTTAGGTAATTTGAGAATTGATGTTATATTGGATTATACAACTATATATATATATATATATATATATATATATATATATATGGAAAAGCTTCATTCTGTTATTTAATGTTTCAAGTTATATTTTAGTCAATGTTGTTGAAGTTGTCTATTTGTTTGTGTGTTATCGTTATTATATCATTCTATTTTCTCGTTTATACAGTTAAATCATGTTATATAATAGTAGGCCGATTTGTGTATTACAATGGTGAAGTGTTCCTGTTAAAAGATAATAAAGTGGTATATCACTGTTCCCTCCCCATAACATTATGGACGTGTTGCTAGTTGCCTCATCGATTGGATTTCTTCAGTTTTACCCGAAATAACCTAAAACATAATCGGATTTGGCGAAGATCGTCTAGTGAATTGTGTCTTTCCTATCAACTGACCAGTTATTAATGGTTACAAAATGTTAACTTCCGTATCGACTTGTTTTTATAATACAAACCGAAAGGTCAACCATAACACATGAATATTGTTAAAGGACAAAGATAGTCTATTGCGGGAAGATGAATAGCTTAAAATAATTAGAGACGAAGTTTTATAAATGGTAATGGATTATTGCTAAAAGTGAGAATATATTTAGGATATATATATATATATATATATATATATATATATATATATATATATATATATATATATATAGCATGTATTTTTTAATTTATTATATTACTAAGAGTAAGATACTTGTTCTATTATTAATTCTTATAATGAGTGTTGAGGACATATTAGCGAAGACATTCAAACATATTTGATCGATAAAAAAGTCATCTTTTATCACCTGTCGTCTACGATATTCTTTGATTTAGTTGTTACCTGTTAGCTATCAGCTATTGTATTTCATGTAGCCGATTTCTGGTGTTCGACTACATATATTTATATAGGAGATCTGCCGACTCACCAATACACACAATCTTAATTAATGACCTTTGACACTGTTAGCCATAATTGACTTTCGACGTGTGTGTCGTTGTATGTTTTGTTTCCATTGAACTGGTTATATTGTTACCCTTTAATTCACTGGATAAAACCTTTCCGATATAAGTTGAATAACAAACATTCACACGCACGCACGCACGCACGAAAGCACGCACGCACACACACACACACACAAACACACACAAACACTCAAACCCACACATATCTTGGTATTAGCCAAACCTAATATCAGTGCTATTTTAAGAATAAGACTGATAGGATTTTCTTCTTTTTTAATTCTTAATTATATAACATCATAATTTTATGCTTTACTTAAACTACTACTGGTGCTCTACTATTGTCACTACCACCACAAGAGTGACATCTACTACTAATAACACTACTACCACTACTACATCGTCATGCCTATAGAGAAGTGATAATAATAATGTTGTTCTTATTTCTGGTCAATTTCAGTTTCTGATGCCATAAATATATTTCCCCTTTCAATAGAATCGATCTCATTATTGCTGAGGAGATTAATGACGCGCTCGATGCAGTGAATGATAAAATATCCAACTTAAAAAACAAAACTAAATATTATCCATCATAATGTCGACGAGAATACATTGACTGTACATTATTTTAATTATTTCTGATGTCATCGCTGGCTTTGTTATTGGTTAGAATTTTCAAGGTTTAAAAAACATAATTATTACCGAAAAGTAATTAGTGAGACTTAAAAGACTATAAGAAATAAATTCTTGACCCCAAAAACTTGGACAAGAGAAGTACTCTTAATCTTAATGATCTCTGCATCTAATCTTCACAAACGATTCGATTAGTTAACTAAATCTCAGAGTAGGACAACCAGAAATAATTTCCCTGATGTCAGTGTTGACAGTATTGTTTATGTTTAATGTGATCAAAAGACAATTGTCCTTACATGCTGGTTTATATCTGTGTTAATGTTGTTTGTGGCCATTTGCTGTAAATGTCTACAACTAAAGTTGTCAGTTCCGGATCAGTTGTACGTTGGTCGTCCGGCAGAATGTAACATTACAGAATTCTTGTTTTAATTTAAAAAAAAGGCTTTTCTTGAGACATTGACTTAGGTATACAGCACAAGACTATATAGAGTGTTATACTGGATTATATAATGCAGAAGGGATGTTGTCATAAGCAGGACTGGATTATCCTATAGACTAGCATAGGCTGCAGCTTAGGAGCCTTCAAACCTAGGGGCCTGCAAAACGATTTTCCAATATAATATTTTTGAAAAATGAGCATAATATTTTCACAGTTTCATTGCTGAATAATCCATTTAACTTAAAATAAATTTCAATCTTAAAAGCGAAGGGTCGAGAGTCTCAAAACCCGATTGAAAAGAATCCCCATTTGAGGCCATTCATTTGATATAAATGGCCCCTGTTTGAACCGTTTTATTTGAAATAAGGCTCCCCTGTTTGAAGACTTTTATTTCAGATAAGGGGCCTCGTAATCTCATTAGCCTAGTTCATAATCCGGCTCTGGTCATAAACATTCTAAATCAGTATATCACAATATTATGATCTTTAAATATTTTCATTTTTTTAGAATGAAAATAGATGGATTTCATATCTTTACATCACAGAATTTGGTTAAATGAAAAGGAATTCTAGGCTTTTCGAAGTTAACTTTAGTAAGACCTTTTAATGTTGTAAATTATTAATTTTGCTATACTTACTTAACTAAGGCTTCTTCGTGATGCAATTTTAATAATTCTTTCAAATATATGCATTCTTGAGAAAGGTATGTTGTTCCATGTCAATATTGATATTTTAATTAATTTTGTTTTCAGAATAATACGCCTTACATCAAATTATTATTATTATTATTATTGTTATTATTAGTCTACACTTTTTGTACAATTGCTTCCCTCTGTGTGTGTGAGCCAGTGCCATAATATATACGTATCCTAACACACACATATACGTACACGCGCATGCGTACGCACGCACACACACACACACACACACACACACACACACACACACACACACATCTACACGTATTCATGTATAACACTCTAATTGTCACAGCAAGTTGTATATTTTCTTTTCTAGTTTCAAGTAATCAATCACCTCTTTATTATATTATTAACAGGCAAGCCGTAAAATAGGTGATATTACCATTTCTATTTTGATCAAGTAATATTTTTATATCCCACAAATCTATATGCCATATTTACGAGCTACATCTGCCGGAAGAACACCTTAAATCAATATTATTAGAGCATTACTATTTATGTCCAAATTTATGGAAGGATAGATTTTCAAGGATGTTCGGATGTTGATGCTGTGAGCTCATTCGCTATGTATAATTTAGAATCTGAATTGTTGTAATTTTATGTGGTCTTGTGAAAGGACCTTCTGTTAAATCATGCAATGCTGCTGGAAGGATTTATACTCCTAGAGTCGTTTGTTACTCCGGAAGGCATCTCCATGGGTATTAAACTACGGGCAGAGTCTTTCCCATATTATGAGTAATTAGGTTACGCTAATATAGTTAAATGTATAGCTATTACAATCCCGACGTGTCATTCGCAGTATCGGAGATCTGCCTGAAATCCGCTGTTTTCGAGTATAGGTTAAATAGATCAAGTGGATAGGCGCTTTAATTTAGATCTCACCACACCTAACTGCATATACTTCGGGACGCTAAATTAAGCGTGAATGAACGTTCACTTAGTGATGAACGGAAACGTATGAGGATTAACTGTTAGGTTCGAGTAAATCATAGTATTTACTCAGGTTTGAGATGATATTTCGTTCTAGTTCAGTAATAAACCATTGTATAGCATTGCTACTTAATATTTTTTTTAGTTAAGACACTTCCCTGCTACTATATATAGCTAGTGTACACGACATAACGTTATCATGAGTTCAACTGAAGCTGTTGTGCTGGTTACTGCGCCGAGAGGTCATAAGGGCGTACATTTTCATCCTGATCGGGTAACACCTTGGTGTTCAACTGAAACTGTTATTTTCGTTAGCGCACCGAGAGTTCATGAAATGCACATATGTTTTACCCTGTTCGGTTAACAACTTGGCGACGCCGGTAGTGTACACAACATACCTTTGCCGTGTTTTCAACCGAAAGTTTTATGTTGATTGGCGTGCCGAGAGTCCATAAAAGGGATGGTCTTTCACCCCGATCAAACGACAACTTTGTGACGCCGAACCTGTCGGATCTCTGTCCGTGTGGTTGATATAGGGAGGAATTGTTTAATTATTCGAACCCAGAATGGAGCTGAGATCAGCATCTGTGGTATCGAATTGTTTTATGCATAGGCTACCTTTGAGCCACAGCAAATTACTGCTGCATGTAAACTGTGGGGTCGAAATATTTCTCTTGTACATATGTTAACTTGTTATTGAACCACATGCACGTCTCGTAAACTGTGAGCTGTAGTGTCAAATGGTAGCTTTTTGTGCGTAGCCTAGATGAACCGCTTCCCTGTGGTCGTGACATATTTGTGGCGTAGGAAAAGATAATTAGCTGAACCCCACAGGCTGGTGAGTAGCCCAGACGCTTGTATAAGGTCTACACATATACGTATCTATATGTGGAAGTATACAACATTTTATAGTTAGATTGATATATGCATAGTTTTATTTAGATTTAGATTTATGGAGGTAGAGGTCTCAAAGGATGTAGTTCTGACACATGCAGCTTGTGCTCTACTACTAACAAAACACGTAAGCACCCACACACACACACACGCACACACGCACACACGCACGCACGCACATACACACACACACAAACATGCACGCATACATACATAAAAGAGCACCAACACACACACAACACACCACCTCTCTCTCTCTCTCTCTCTCTCTCATCCTACTAAATATATATATATATATATATATATATATATATATATATATATTTATATTTACAACACACAACTACAAAACAATTCCAACATATTTCTGTATATGTTTATCATTGATACATACCCATATATAAAAAAAAATAAAATATATATATATATATATATATATATATATATATATATATATATATATATATATATATATTTGTGTATTAGTATAGTGATATTCATTTATTTCATAATATATATACATTCTATTAATATTGGATATTAGATGTGGTTTCGGGTATATGTTTGATATTGTAGCGCAGTTCATATCGTCTCATCATATGATAGAATCTCTGCACTACTCTGTCCTTGGGATGTTAAACCTTCAACAACGGCTTTCATCACCAAAGTGCATAGTACGCATCCAATACACGGGAATAATTGGTCTTAAACTATTTCACTAGCATTTACCTTTAACTGTTTAGCAGAACATTTAATTCATCAGCGACAAAATGTTATACATAATCATTTTTGTCACATGGTCAAAAATCATGTAATAACTCATTATTGAAGTATTTATTTCATTTCAGAACATCTTTAAAAACCAGATATATCATAGTCGGCAGCGGGCACAAAATATCCGAAATGATATTGAGTAACAAGTGACTAGTAATATGTAGCTATTCGCATAAATATCAATAAGATAAGATCTAATTGGGGAAGAAAACCCAGATATTGATATATACAACGGGCTCATACACTACCTGTATCTCGGCACTGTGCAACTCTGTTGAGTCTGAGACATATATGATTGTAGGTACAATGGGATAAGGTGTACACCAACCGTTAAATGAGATTAGCTAGCGTCTCTGTTGTTTTTTAATCAGAGTCAATTTTACTCGATTCTTGAGCAATCAGTCTTGGCATTTTTTGGACAAAATCCCCCAGTTACCTTAGAGTTTCCGCCTCGACCATTAAGTCTATTCATGATCTTGCTCTCGTGAATAAATCAGCTCTCAATATACAGTACGCTACAGTAGCTGATACTATTAGGGACATATTTACCATGGCAACTCCCGATTTACCATGGCAACCTCCCGATCATGTTCAGCTTTAAGTCATCACATTACAAGAGAAACAACAGTTTGTGTAAGATACGGAGAGCTGATGGATGTAACTAAGCAATTATAGATACCAGACGACCAGGAAAATTGCTTACAGACTGTAAGCAAACAAATTAATTAGTAACATAGGTTTCTAGGCAATCTCTAAATTCGAATATGTTAGATGCATTCGAAATACATCAACTAATCCAACTATGAAGGGTTGTTGTATATAATCCATGTTAAATGAGAGAAAAGTATTTTGTCCGGAGCAATCCTATTAACTGTCCAAGGAACAGTCCACATATGTCCTGATCCAACACTAAATTAACATCAGTTTGAATGGATGACGGGATTAGTATATATAATAGGTAAGTCATGTACCAGTATGTAACTCTCCTTTGTTAGATCTTTGGAGAGGTAGAAACAATTACATCGCAGTTCTATTATTATAAAGAGGCTCATAATGCATTATGTACCGCAGCTTATAATGAATCCTGAAATGGTTCCAAATAAAACCTGAAAAAACTCAACACCTTTAGCAAGTGGTACACATAATATGTTTATTACAAAAGTGAAATTGAATTAGTGATACTTAAAACTCGGAAGAAAAAGGTTAATTGTTATCGTTTCCTTTTAATCAAATCTTAAGACATGTAGAACAATAAACAATACAATATCAATTATTGGTGGAATTACACTGTGATTGTTTCAGTTTTTAAACTTGCCAAGGACTGGTAGCCAATGGTCGATGGACCACGACTTAGTAGTGGCTATCTAGATAATATTACTAATTCAAATGTGCTACATATTGAGAATAACAACAGCAGCACAACAACAAAATCCTTGATTATTGATTGACATAAACTGTCAGGATTAATGAATTAGTTAAAATAAACAATTAAAATATGCTTCAGAGGGAGTCAGATGATGACACAAGATTGTAGAGGGCGGGGATAATAACGAACAGGAATGGCTTTTAACACTGACTAGTGAAATATTATTGTTTTTTAGTCCATTTTTGTACACAAGTTAGACTAAAAGGGTGATCAATCTCTGGAGCTAAAGAGGAACTGAAAGATGAAACACTCTCCAAACATAACTGGACAGATAATTAAAACTAAATGCTTGAGAACGGTGGCTAACTGCATTACCTACTTTGCCATAGAGATGACTTTAGCCTCAAACTAGCCTAATCATGTGTGAGATTGTTGGATGATAATAAGAACGGATATCTAAATGATCAAAATGGTCATCACAGACTTGTGATAGAAAAATAAACAACAGGAAATAATTGTTCTAAATGGAAGCACAACAAACAGAAAAGAAAGAGGATGGTTGATATTAATACATACACAAAGAGAAACTTTCTACATGCATAGCAATTAAGCGTGATACCACTCACTGGACCCAAACAAAAGCATTCAAGCCATTCTTCATACACCATACACTGTTCTATGGCTTAGGTCACAAACGGAACTGATACATGAAACCAAAACTAGAAAACATGTGTGCGTGCACACACGCATGCTCACACACGAGCTCACTCACTCATTCACTTACACAAGAGTTACACAGAACACACAATCATGCCAGACAACTGTCACTCAAATACATCCAACTAAATTGCGGCAAATAAAAATTACGATAAGCAAAACAAAGCACAAGTTCATTTATAAATATCTGCAATATTGATTTCTGAGTCTAGCCAGTAGTTTCATATTTTATAAATGAAAAACAATTTCAGAAAAATATATTTCGCCGCACTTAAAAAACAAAAACGCAACTAGTTAAATTGTCTTCAGGTATTTATTTGTAAACAAGAATACATCAAGATTTATATAATTATAACATAATTATCCAAATATGAAATTTTAAAGAATTTGAAATATGAAATGTTAAAGAATATTTTACCTCTTCTAACTACAACCATAAACAATATTTGTTCTATCTTTTGTCACCAGAAACAAGCATAGAAAAAATATGGGTTTACAAAAATTTAACCTAGCATTAAACTGGAGATATATGACATTCTAATTTATGTAACTATGAATACTTTTGTAAAGAAATTATAATTTCCAATTATTTATAATAAATAATAAATTGAAGAAATCTAATTTTATAGCATTTGTGCCGATCACACATTTTACAATGAAGTGGATAACAACATCGTGCTTGAAATGGTAGTATCCATGCTATGTCTGTGAGAAGAAGTTTAAGATACATATTTCTTATGACTAAACCCTAATCAAGTTTCACCCACCAACTCAAAAGAACTAACTAACCAGTCATGCTAAATGAGTAAATATAAAATGCTATGCATAATGGTGTTTCTGCCAGTTTTGGTGTTGGATCTGATCCGTGATGGAATTCTCTGCGTAATTTTCCTGACTGAAGATCTTCAACAAACTGCTTCAGTGAGCCTGGGAAGCTGCAGGATAAAAACGGTTAAGATGAAATAGTGAAATGTTTCAAAAGATTATTACATTGAAAACACGATAGATTTACACTATCAATTTCATATTTGTATTTATTTATTAACGAGATCTCTGGAACTATGCAACAGTCTGAAGATGTGGTATTGATCAGCTGCAATGGCCCAGCTGTGTATCCAAATGTAAATACATGATAAGCAACATATTGACACGTAAAACTTCCTAATGCCACAATTTCCAGATGAACACCAACAAGCATATGTATTTCATTAAGCAGATCTTTGGCCAAAATATATTTGAAGCATTTTAGTGTGTCGATGTCATCAATGCGGTGGAAAGGAATCATAAATGGGAGACCTTCTTCTGTTACCTCCTGTCGTGGGGTAAATGTCATATTTCCCTCAAACGACCGGTTTCTGTATCTAGTGGACTGGTATATATTAGTTTAACTTAAATATATATATTTCTCTCTAGTTCTGCGTTTAAATGTACTGCCATAGGCCCATATAATCTCTGCTTCTGCAAAATTCCCGATTACACTGTAGCAGAGCCATATTCTACCATTATTGGTCTTTCACTGGAAGGTCTCCAATTGTATAAACACATGACTAATACCATTATGTAGCTACCATTTTCTTTATTGTTGTTGTACGCGATATCAGATGATATCCCCGAGGAAATATATCAAGGTTTCATACCCATCCACCTTTCTGTGCTGTCCACCGGGTTTACGAATATACGGCCTCTACGTCCTAGTGGGTAAGAGCGTGGGACTTTCTTAACCATGGTCATACTGTGCCGGTGGTCGGAAGCTTGAATCTCGACCGTGGCATTACAGCGGGGGGATTTAATCATTCAACCAAGCAACTGTCAAGATTTTTTCAGCCGAATATCCCATACATTGTAAATTATAAATTCGTTTAGAATTAACTACTAGTTGTGAAGCAGTAAATAACAGATCACATTCCTCTCCCTCATTTGCGGTAGCTAAGCCAAGTAAAATAATTGCCGTTTCGGCCGTTGTTATTATTATTATTAATTTGTCGTCAGTCTGAATTTGTCGTATAAATCTGAATGGATAACTAGCTCCCACTCATCAATCCATATTTATCCTTCATTTAATGTACAACTGATGGCTGCGAGATTGGTAAATCGTGTAAGGTGTTCAGAGATAAGCAGAGACTGCGATACTCCCAAGATGATTGCTCTGACCGTATTCTGACGAGATAGCGCAGTTAGTTAGAGCGTAGGACTCGTAGCCGAACGGTCGCGGGTTCGATGCTCCGTGAGCAGCAATGCTGTTGGTTCAATCATCCATAAAAAATGAGTACCTGACAGGACGCGATGGCTGTGTGTTTGAGTAACGCTTTGCGCCTATAATGGCAGCATGCGTTGTATGCTCCCTTGGGAGTTGAGATATGTGCTGGGTGGAAACAGATCTGAGTCGGGGATAATAATATTGTAAATAATATTGCAAAGCGCCTTATAGCAGCTTCTGGCTGAATAGGGCGCTATATAAATATCACTTATTAGTATTATTATTAATGAAGGTTGAGCATATATAATTCAGTTAACTGAGTAAACGAGTGAGTACGTAAGATCTAATGAGACGTCAGTAACCAAAGACCATTTACTGTTGCCGCCTTCTTTATGTCACGTTTCACAAGTTGACTGAGTTTGAATAATTGTTTAATTTTAATAACATATTTCAGTTAATATTTGGGTACATCTTTATGATAAGGATAATCAGAATTTCTCTCAACTGCCATCTGGGTTGCTAAGGATTGCCTGGATCACGTTTTGTATGTTCAAAGTACGCGATAACAGTGGAGCATAGCAACAACATACAGCGAGAGAGACCACCTGCATTAATGAACGGTTTAGAGCCACATGTTAGTTTAATAGCTACCTATCGTTATATTATGACTAAATCTGTCCATAACGACCATCTATGTATAGAGACCAACCGCAACATCCCGAATTATGGCATCCTAAGAGAGGTCGTACTGTATGCGAATTGTGATGTTTTCTAAGATCCACTTGCCTTAATTCCATTTGCATTGCTATCAGATGTAAAGCAAATTACCGAAAAAACAAAGAACAATTATGATTTAAAGCCCGTAACAGTTAGAATGATGATTACTGTCAATTTTAGTGTGAATAATTAATAGAAGGAAACACTACATTAATAGCAAAAATCTAGCAAAATTATGGCAATTTCCTTCACATCATTTTGTAATATGTAAATCAGCTAAAATTGTCACAAATATTAATACAAATTATATTTCTATCATATGTATTTAGAAGTTGAGCTAAGAAATTTAGAACCCCGCCAGGTGATTGGCTTGAGGTTTGATTTTCCCCATATTGATTTACAGGTGACGATGATGATAATGAGTGATGTTTCAGGGCTACATGGTAGGCTAAAAGGTACGAATGACTTCCAAGGGTAATGAGGCGAAGTGAAGGATGAAACACCTTTCAGACATACCGACGCTGAGATTTTGAAGAAGCCATATTGATTTACAGATTCACACCCATATCGTCTAACGACATGTGACATATTTAGTATACTAAATTTTACTTCATGCTAACTATCAAAATGGATATTCCATTTATCTAACGGGTCACGGCAATTACTGTCTAACACAATTTCACGCTAATTCAAAGAACTACTTACGCCTAAACAGTTAGCGGCTGCAGACATGAACACCACACGAACCACGTGATCTTTCAACACAGGCACAACTTAGATCAATCAACCACATTGTATTTAATAGTAATAATATTCCGATTGAATTAAAGAAAATAAGCATAGAAAAACATACAAATACCTGATGTCAGTAGACACGTTGATAATGAAAAGAAACCAAACTAAATGTTTGGAATGTTGTAACTGAGTCTGTCTATGAAGACCAACTGATGGTCTTCTTTGCTTGTGAATTTCCTATTATAGGTTTCTTTAACCCGATAACTGACATTTTATTGGCTGGAATGGTTTTGAAACTCTCTCTGGCTTAAAATATTATGTTTGTTGATTCAACTATGACAAGAAGATTTTAATGTGGCGAATATAAATCCGATATTTGGTATAAATTGGATTTGCCCAAAATATTCCCGAAGACCAGAAAGATTTTAGCAATCTATGAAAAATAAATATTCACGTATTAGTTGATTTTATATGATAAAATACGTCACAAAAGCCCACTGCTAAGTTACTGACGTTCTAAAATCAATGGATGTTACTTTCTTTTGAGGATTCGACCCTTTACTACAAAATGAGATGGAAACAAAAATGGTTTCACAATACATTTATTTGTTACTACAGGTTCTACTGTACAATAATCTTCCCAAAAAATGTTTTACAAAACGTGATTTCCCTTAGAAGTACTCGTAATACGCATTTATTATTTACAGAATGTTGTTGTCATCAATTTTCTGATTATTATTATTATTATTATTATTATTATTATTATTATTATTGTTATTATTATTATCCTCATTAGATCATATCTACCCCGAATGGTCTAAACACAATTTTGTTTCCTGTCAACAAACACTGTTTGCGAGAACAGAATACACGGAATTCCGCCTAATCCAATTGTTTATAAAAAAACTGTCTAAATTTGAAATTTATTAGATGTGAATGTTTAGCCTCAAATTCACACAATCCACATACCGTCTCGATCTGCTACTTTACAGAATATGGCTTAAATAGGTTGTAGACTACATTATAAGTGGACTGGAGAGAGCAAAGGCCTGTGTGTATTAGCGATAAAATATAACCTTTGTCGAGCCATTTTTATTCAATTACATCGACCAATGAATGGTTGTTTATTCCTGTGTTAAATTATGCCAACCATAAATTAGTCGACTCTGATAAACCATTATCACGGGACACTGGCGCGAAAGTCACCTTACTCTACCCTTGCAATCACCTCTAATGTATCTCTCATCCAAACAGATTTAACGTTTTTGGTAGTTAGTGATCACTTGTATATTGTTTCATGTTATCAATTTAAATAGTGGAAATACGTTTTACACTGTATACCTTATTCCTAAGCGGGATGTTATGTTTATATTTATAATTATATGTGGAAATACGTTGAATGTGGTGAGGTGGGAGAGGTAATAGATTGTGCCCTGATTCTGGATGGCAGATAATATTTCATTAGACCAGCTTATGGATGATGAGAGATGTAACTTTGTTTCACTGTATGAATCAACAAATCCTGAAAACGAAAACGGCATAGGCTGACCTTTTTATGGCATATCTTCTAGTTGTAACTATTGCGATCCTGATCAATTTAGTGACATGACAACGAATGCAAATAACGCTCGTAGCTATTTTCATTTAAACTGTCGCGGTTTATCGGCAAATTGGGAATCATTTCGGGAACTGTTGTGCGAGCTTCAACGCGATCATTTATGTTTTGATTATATAGGAATTAGCGAGGTCTACAAATGTGATGATGACCCTAGACCTTAAACTTCCTGGATTTCACGATACCCTTACAGTGTCGCTCTGACGGTCTTAGGGGTGTTTTTTTAATTTTTATTAAAGACAGTATTAATTTCAAAGTGCTTCATGATTTGAGTGTGTTTATTCCACACACGGTTATGAATCTTTATTTATCGAAATAATCTCAACGTCTGTCAAAAATAGCACAGTGGGGAGTATCTATCGTCCAAACACCCCGAACCGGAGCAAACATTGTTTTTTTTCTACACACCTATTTGATACAATTGACATAAGTTATAATGGATGATTTTAACATTGATCCTTTAAAGTATGGCATACACAGGAAAACAAATGACTATATCGATAACGTCTTCTCTCGAGATTTTGTGCCCCTTATTTATAAACCAATCAAAATAATTCCACCAACTGCAACTTTAATTGAACATATTTATACCAATGACATTAGGGATACAAACAGAAATTTCTCAGGTATTATAATTCCGGACGCAGCAGACCATTTAGGAACTTTTCACTCGGTACAAAATAAAAAGTACAACTCTTCTCAATCATCCGACACGAGAAGCGTATTTTCCGAAACAAACAAATCTTACCAAATTTAAACAACTTTTATCTGAAATGAATGTTGATAACATTATGGAAATCGAGTGTCCAAATGATGCTTTTAATGCCTTTATGGCGTTGTACAAGGGTGCCTTTGAGTCTGCATTTCCCTTAAATTAAATCAAGCAAAATATGAAAATATATTACACGAGTAGCATGGGTAACTCCCGGTCATTTGGTTTTCTCGAGAACCAAAACTAAACTATTTAAAAATAACTTAAAGAAGTCAAGTTTATATAACCTTGAATGATACAAGATTTACATTAATATCTATAACAAATATAAAAGAACAATTAAAATGGATTATTATAAAAATATGCTCAGTGAAAATAAATTTAATATGAAGAAAACCTGGAATAGTAATGCAAACATCTCAAAATGTATCTAAAACAAAGTAACAATACACACATTATCTGAAAAACCCTAATGGAAATAGTATGTCCCTGGAACCAATTGAATCCGCTCAAGTTATCGATGCTACAAATAAACTGAAACCCAAATTCATGATGATTTATCTACAAAATTACTTAAAGAAACAATGAACTTAATTCGCCAGCCAATTAGACCTACAATCAATCAGTCCCTTTCTAATAAGTGTAGTACCAACGCAACTGAAAATAGCCAAAGTCATACCAATCTGAAAAATTCTGATAATAGCCTGATAAACAATTATCGACCATTTAGTTTACTATCATCCTTTTCAAAAATATTTGAACCTTTTATGTATGATAAAGTCACATCTTTTCTAGATTGTAATGATATACTTTAGGACTACTCAGACATCTAAGCGAGTTGTTTTAGTTAAATATCAATGTTGGCCATAAGCTTAATAATAATCATTTACTGAACATACAAATGAATTTTTAAACCAGACAAAATTAAAATAATTCCGGATTGAAGAAAAAAAAATGAAAATTCACTATAACCAGAATGGCCTAAATGTTATTCATATATGTACGTAGTACAGACATATCTGCTGTAATTATGCGTCATCATGACAATATAATTAGTCTTAAGTTTGGAGCACGGAGTTGGCTGCTTCCTCGATGCCATCGAAGCGGCTGGGACCGAGGTACTTACATCCGTACCACCTAGTTACACAAACTGGTTGACAATTTCTTTACGTCGTAGGATATCCAGGATTCTTCTCCCTCCACCATGCTCGCCGTCATCCTCGTAATGCTCAATGATAGAGTCTCCTGATTGAATGCGATCAGCATACATATTATGCTAGGCACGTGCTGAGCGGCAGTCCATATATATGGCATGCAAGGCAGATACTACGTCATCTGTGTTGTTGAAACGTGTGCCTTTGTAGGTCTTAGGCATTGGGGGGGGGGGGCGTTTAACCTTCATCTGAATTACTTTCTCAGTTGTATCTACATCGATATCTCGTATGTGGTCACGTTTAATTTCTGTCACATTTCCTGCGATGATTAACTTCTCACCTGACAACTTTGGTTTGCGGTTGTTCGCTCTGGCCTCCTTATACTGCGGTAGAAGCTGTCTCTTCCTATCTGCCAGTTCACGTGGGAGATGGTAAATGACACTGAACTTCTTCACTTTCAGGTTCTTGACATGGCTCTATATAACGCCCTGGCCAGTGTCTCCTACCACTGTCATGATTCCGCGCGTTCTTCTAGAGCTGCCTTTCTCTCCCAGTCCGTACGCATTGGAGAATGTAACCCGGTGAACATCTTCTTGGGTCATTTTCATTTCCGTGAACATGAATTCTTGAAGGACCGCTATCAAATTCTCATTTGGCTCCTCTGGAATGTTGTAGAAGGCGATGTTGTCATGTAGGAGTCGTGCATGAAGCTGCAGTGATATTCTATCATCTTCTCCTGCCTCGTTATGCGTCCTTCATTTAGCCGACATTTGTTCTGGAGTGTTTCTATGGTCATTTCTTGCTCCTCCATGTACCATTCCATGTCATTCATCCTTATCTCCATTTCTTTCATCATCTTTGTGATAATGGAAATATCTTGCTTGCTGTTTCCAGCTGCCTCCAGTGAGGCACAGAGTGTGGCAAGTGGGGAGCCAGCTTTACGTTTTATTTACACTGGTCTCTGTGACAACTGGAGTGCCGGTTTCTTTATCAATTGCATCCGATTCAGTCATATCGTGATTTAATGCAATATCATGCTTCTCTGCGATGTGTTGGTGCTTGAAAGAGAAACTGTCTAGTTTTGATTGACCACTTATACCAGCTATATCGCCAAGAACAATGCCGTTGTATGCTGTTGTATGCTTGGTCACTGAGAGCCAGCAAACCACGGTTCACTGATTTCATGCACTTGGCCAGACACAATGGCTGTTGTTACTGGAAATACCTTCAAACACAATTGTATCATTCAAATTGCTTGAAAGTTCAAATCCAACAGCAAATATAGGTGCTATGACACTTCATAAAAACAATTGACCACAATTCAAAGAGTTATCCAGTCATTAATGGAACTAAGGTAAACATTTACTGGGGAGGAGTGGATCTGTGTTTCAATGCACTAGCCCTCCTAAGAACACTATTTTGCGCTCATTCAACCACACCTCACATATGGTATTTTAGCATAGGATAGGGCTTGCCAAAACAGAATTACTACAAAAACGTGCAATTCGTTCAATAAATAAAGCAAAATATAATAGTCATACTGACCTCTGTTTAAGCAATCTAATATTTTGAAGCTTAAAGACTTCGCCAATAATAGACTGCCTCATTCGTTTGATAATACCCTCAAATATTATCGTGAAATCCAGGAAATTCGTATCACCCATCAAGCTAATCTTTTGCACGTGGAACGTGGTACATCCACGTTTTTTTTTAAAATCAAAGTTTATCTCTTTACAGTTTACCTCAAATTTGGAACAAATGGAGTCAAATTGTGTCAAGTGAGACCACGCGAGCTATATTTAAAAAAACGGGTAATAGGTCACTTACTTGCTTGATATGCAGATAATTTAAAACGTAGCAGTACGGTTTGCACTGATTGCAGATAGTACTTAAAACATATTTAATAAAGTTTATTTATGCGTGGAGACTTGTCGTTTATCTCCATTTCATGGTGTCAATTACTTAAACCAATTTTCCCAATTACTAGAATCACTGTATGCATACACACATATGTAGGCATGTGTTTATGTATATGCATATACATGTGTTATGCAGATATTTGTATGTATGTGTGTGTGTATATATATATATACAGACTTAAAAATAAATATGGAATATAATTTTATTGTTTGTTATTTCTTACTTAGAATCATGTTTTTTTCCAGCGAAGGTATCAGGATATGTGATTTTTATGTATTTATCGATATAAATACCATATAAGGAATATATTGTCCATTTGAAAGACTGGGTATTCTGGATCATGGTGAATATAATGAGATATGATTACTATTGCCCAAATGCTAAATGTACGATATATGGGGCCGTTAAGCAATGCATTTCAATGAGGCACACGAATCACAGTTCAATATTTGGTATGACCCCCACGGCATGCTATCGTCGAGGCATGCTGTCAATCAGGGTTGCCAGGGTTTGAAGGGGCGAGCTTGCCATGTATCAATGATTGCCTGTCGGAATTCTGCCAGATTAGTAGGCTGATTGGCACTTGCATCCTTGCTGCGTGTTACTTCGGGCCACATGTTCTCTATAGGATTCATATCTGGAGACACTGCTGGCCATTCCATGTGTTCGATCCCTTCAGTGTCCATTAAATTGACCACCGTGCGACCTCTGTGAGGCCTGGCGTTGTCATCCTGGTACACAAAATTATGCCCAAATGCCAGACGAGCAAATGAGAATAACCTTTCCTCCAGGAACTTTAGGTACTGGTACTGATCCAGGTTTCCATCGACGACGTGAAGATCAAATTTTCCACCATAGTGGAAAGCACCCCGTATGGTAACTTCACCACCCCCTGCTTGGACTCTAGGTACGATGCAATCTTCATTATAGGCCTGATGTTGCTGTCTGCAGACCCGGATACGACCATCTATCCGGTAAAGCAGGAATCTGGATTCATCGCTGAAGATGGCATGCTGCCAATGACCTGGTCACCAGCGGAGATGTTTTCTAGCCCAATTCATACGCGCCTGTCGATGTCTTTCCAACAATAAAAGTTTCTTCAGAAGTCTCCTGGCGAGGTAACCGGCACGGATCAATTGCAGATTCACTATCATTCTGAATATAGGGTTATTAGTGACTGTAATCACTCAGCACGAAGGGTGTTTGCTGACTTGGTACGCCTATTTCGGCCCAAACGTAGCAGATAACGGTCTTCTCTTTATGTTGTCTTACAAGACGTCCGGTTCTAGCTAGGTGTGTGGGTACGCCCGTCTGATGAATTCTCTTAAGCACCTGTGAGACTGTTCCCTGTGCTATCCCAAGAGTTTGGGCAATGATCTTCTGCTTGGAACCCATACGCCACATGCCTAGAATTCGTCGATAAATTCTTTCGTTAAAATGAAGGACCATGATGTCAAGAAAGTTGTCCAAATATTTCCGCAAATTCCGCCGGCATGCCGAGTACAACTAGATATATCAATAGCTTATTTATAGAGCCTCAAATATCACGCCACATGGACATTGGGTGTTTTATTGATCACCCACTCACTCAAAACAATACCACGTGTTGAAAACGTATGCCAAAATACTCGTCACGTATCAATGAATACGCTGATACCACTGAAAAGATCATAAATATTAACCAACTGATCATAATATGATGTTCATCAAAAGAATGCAACGGATAAAAAGATATTCCATATTTATTTTCATGTCTGTATATATATATATATATATATATATATATATATATATATATATATATAACGCTTATGGGGATGATATACACCGTGATGTGGAATATACCACACTCTGCCATCGTTTCGTTGTAGATCACACTCTGGTACCAACTCCGTATAGCCTTTGCTGATTATCTTGTCCATGAACTAGTTAATCTATGTACAGCCTACATCTTGTTGTCTGGTAGCTTAATATCATCACACCGAAAAGGAAGAGACATTTCATCAAGTCCATCTACTAGACGTAGAGAACTCTCCATCTTCGCCAAGAAGCGTAGGTCTTCAACTGAATGTTCTTTCTTTTCGTCTGTGAGTTTCTCAGGAAAGTCAAGATTTACAGACTTCTGATAAATCTGGCTGAACTGGTGTAATGCTTCTGCTTCAAAAATAGCTGTGACCTCTGCTCTATTTACACTAATGTCACCTGAAGGATAGTTTCTAACAACATTCCAGACAAACAACCCACCCCAGAATAGATCTAGCGGCATGCCGACTACTAAGAGGGCCGGTTTTCAACTCTAACGGTGTCCAAGCACCAGACATGTTATTACCTATCAGTAGGCCAATATCTGAATCAATAGAAAGAAGAACTACTCCTTCAAGATGTTCTCAGTGAGCAATATCTTCATTCCTAGGAATATGCTGGGAGGAATCAGGCGTCTTAACCTTAGTGTATAATGGAGGAAATTATATGAATGCTCCGTCATTTAGGTTGACAATCTCCAAGCCATCAATCCGTCGAGTAACAAGCTTGTGTAACATGCCCATCATATTCAAATTGACTGTCATCTTCTTTCCAGATACACCAAGCCTACAAGGAATCCTTTCTGTGCAAAACGATGTATTAAACACAGGAGCCAAAGACGCGTAAGTAGAAACCACACCCATGTCATTCTTGGATCTCAAATGTACAGGGATGATGGTCATAGTACACGTTCCTTCACCAGCCCCCACCAGCCACCAGCGCTATCTTCACCACTTGAACCGAATGACTTGACTATATGTAGCACTGTAGGATGCCCCTTTTGACATCTTGAACACTTTGATTTTCGTAGACATTTTGCTCAGGTGTGACCGAATCGTAAGGAGCCAAAACACAAGCCTTTGCTCTTCAGAAATGAAATTTTGTCGCAGATTGGTATACGTGAGAAGCCCTCGCAACTATGCAATGCATGTTTATGGTCTTCACAATAAACACATGGAACCTTTATAGCAACTGAATGTTCAAACCTTTCACTATCTGATCTGTTACTCGAAGATGCTGACATCCTTGGATAATCATATGTTTTATTTAGGCTGTTTTTAGAATCATCTATACGTGCATTGCTAGCAAAACTACCCTTTCTAGTCCTGGAACGTTGGACTACCACGTGATCTTTCTGTTATGCCAAAGCACCCTTACCAAAGATTGGGTCTTTTAGCTTCTTTGCTTCTGTCTTCACAAAATTGACTAGTTGCTCAAACCTCACTGTTGATCCACCATCCTTAGTCCGCTGGACTATGGAGCGCCACCCGTCGTGCAAATGAAATAGCAACTTACTAACTAATTTACGAAAGTTGTCCGAGAACTCTCATCGTTTCAAGGCTTTGGGCTGCATTCCGGCATTCCTGTAAAAACAATGAGAATTCGTCTAATGCCCTTACATTCCCAGCTGAAATAACTGGCCAATTAAGTGCTTTCTTGACATAGGCATTAATAATAATTTCTGCATCACCATAGCGATCATGCATATCATTAAGGGCTTGATTTTAACCCACACTAGCATCAAGATAACTAAGTCCAGTCACAATTTTATGTGCCTCTCCAGTAGTGAACTGTTCAAGAAAGTTAATAGGCTCATCATCATTGTCACAGTGAACGGCAATCTTGAATTCTAACTGTCGACGAAATTTGTGGTACTCTAATGGAATACCGCCGAACTTCTTAATGTCCGTAGAAGGCTTCTTCAAGTGCCTGACGACAGCCGTGGTTACCTCATCAGCTACTGTGTTGTTTCCGGAAGACACAAGTAGATTGTCCATAGATTTCCCGATTTCACGTCTTGGCACAAATACTGGTGCTGCTGCATCCATTATGGGGTTGTCTTTATTCACACGTGGAGCGTCCATCTGTATATGACGACTCATCTGTGATCGATACATCAATGGTTGTGCGCCGTCCAACATGTTCTCAAAACGATCCACCACTTTATTCCTAGCATCAAGTATCTTCATTTGACGCTCGAGTTCCAGCTCCTCCTCTTCGAGTTGTAAGCGCAACTTAGCTTGTTCAATTGGTTTCTTCTTCTTGAAAGCTTCTGCCTTTATCAGTATCTCAGCCTGCTGTTGTTCCCCTTCCAGACGTGCAGAGAACACGGATCCCGCTACAGATCCAGACCTAGAGGATTTAACACTATATAAATGTTGAGAATGACGAGAATGCTCTATCTTGAGTTTAGGCGATGTATGTTCAAGCCAATCTTCAACAGGTGTCTTAAAACGCTTAACTTAATGAAATTTGTGCTAATACCACACTTGTGTATCTGCAACATGTTCGTCATTTGTGAGTAGTTGTGAATATTCTTCATGAGCATCAAGGAATATTTCATGTAATGTCATCCAGTGACTATACAATAATTGTATCTCCTGGATGCTTACATCTTCTATGAGGAGACTCTATATATGCGAGACTTTCTTCATTGCGATCTCGAAGGCATCTCCACGTTTCTTTTCTTTTATCTGCCGCTGGTAAGCCAGACTCTTCTCAGTATATGTTTTGCTGCACACTATATTCATTGTCACTCTGATGATCACTTTTGTCATTAGTGTGTTCTGGAACATGTCCTTCCACTACGTTGTGCTCTAGAACATGTTCATCACTTGCATCTTGATGAACTTCAATGTCAATCTTTTCATCCTGTGAACTGCTCATGATGATCCAGGAACCGACGTAAACTAATCATCAATCAATAACACAGTTCAACAGATGATATGTACAAAATAACAGTACACCCGATTGATAAATATCCAATAAATGTTTTCCGAGGTATTTCACACACTAATGATACATCTTTGTTGGTGATAATGAACTGGTTCATCTAAAGGCGATTTCACTAGAACTCTTGTTCCTCACATCGCGAAGAGAATGTACACGAACAGAACGATTCCATAGGAGAATGTTAATGATGTAACACTCAGCTTCCACTTGGGCCGTATCAATGATACAGATGTATAATGCATCAATCAATTTATTTATACACAGGACAACGACATATACGACGAACGGCGATCAACAATGATGTAAAAGTCAGCGTAATGACGATTAACTGCAAAGATACAGAACAACAACTGGTAAATAATATAATTACATTGCCAACAAAACATTAATTTAAACAAACAAAAAACTAAAATTAGATAATCAATTGGAACGCGGTGTACCCGAACTCGTGACCTTGTGATTACAAGACACGAACGTTACCACTAGACTAACCAGTCCCGTATTTAACAACACAATAGGCCAGCGCTATATGCTGTCAGCCAGCGTATGGCACTGTGACAACGCATGGTGTTTGGGCAGCTCATACAATGACTTGCAAAATACAAAGGCTTTACGTTGAGATTTCGCACAGGCGATAACCTATCAAAATACCATTATGACCACACACAGATAGGGACAAAGGAAAATAAACATACTAAGCTTAGTAATAATACACATAAACTATACACACCATTCTCTTGTGTCCTAATACTTCAAAATAAATACGCTAGCTTCAGCTGGCCATTACAGGCTTCTTCACTACGCCGGATATCTGCGCTCAACCTATGCGACGCACCACTGACCACACACAACAACATACCATTCCTACAAACGAAATAACAATCAACTATCAAGATTATGTCAACAAAATAAAAATCATTCAATCAATCAAACGCAACATAGAAAATGATCAATACATATTAAAAAGTGTTAAAAGGTAACTGCATCGTCATCGCCACTAAAATATCCTATCAGACGTGTCTTCTTCGTTTGCATACTGAAGAGTACTTAGAAACTTGGAAATGCGTAAACATACTGCTATAAAACACTGACGCCGTGAATATCGTCATTTAACAATAAATCACTCTCTCTCTCTCTCTCTCTCTCTCTCTATATATATATATATATATATCAATAAATCACGTCTCCTCTCTCTCTCCTCTCTCTCTCTCTCTCTCTCTCTCTCTCATATATATATATATATATATATATATACAATAAATCACGTCTCTCTCTCACTCTCTCTCTCTCTCTCTCTCTCTCTCTCTCTATATATATATATATATATATATATATATATACATATATATAGAGAGAGATAATTTAAAAAAATCTATAAGTTTAAATTGGTCTTCTTTTATACGTATGAGTTCAGTCAGAGTATATGGCTATTATGAGTCGTGGCCATATTTAGACACGTAGAAACACGCTATTTATTAACTCCAAATATAACAAGGGAGGAAAAGGGGGACACTTTGGCCGCTTTTAACAGAAAGAAAGGGCCACTAGCAAGTGAACTGGACTTACTAATAATAGCCCCCCCCCTCGGTCAACACTCATTTAAACATGTTTTTATTAAGTATTATTATTATTATTATTATTAGCAGTAGTAGTAGTAGTAGTGGTAGTGGTGGTGGTGGTGGTAGTAGTATCGAGGCAGTCAGGTGGCACACTAGTTGAAAACAATTACTCCTTTTTTTTCGAGGGTTGTATGGTTGGTCTAGCACATGCGGCGGGCCTTCATGCTAACATTTAACGCACGCTGGTCGTGTCAAGTACCTACTGCTAGATGTACTTACGGCTCTTGTTTGATAGAAATTGGCAAGGAATATGGATTTAATCGGATCAGATGGTGATGATTTGCTGCCGAAATTGACCGACCGGGAAATCAAGTAAGTTACTGTATTTATGAGGGCGGGAGTTATTTACCGTAATGGTAAAGATTTCTATATTTTTGTTCGACCCAGTTTAGAAGAAAGTAAACTCGGTTGATATGGTATGTTGGTGATTGACAGTGGAAAGATTGTTAGTATTAGGATGTATAGTATGTCTATTACTCTAATAATAATAATAATAATAATAATAATAATAACCTATAGCAGTAGGGGGACTGATTAGACCAATTAATTCGCAAAAGGTGCGTCTTTTTAGAGGGAACGACCCCGATGAGCTACCGGTCCCCCTTCCAGCAGCAATGTCACACAATGGTATATTAATGTGTTGGTTGTCACCGAGTTGAGTTTCTTAGCCTACACAGAAAAGTATCCACCCACCCTTAACTTCAGTCAGCATGTAAACAAGATGACGAAACATTTTTTAATGTGGACAGAATGGCCTCTTTCCGGACAGTGTGACCTATTTGTGATAGCTACATCGTAGGCTGAACGCTGCTGTACGATTAGCACGTTTTCTATTTGCTAGCTCTAAACGTGGACCACATTTTCCAGGATAAAAACAAACGACTGGCTTCCGCTGACAGTTTCGGCTCTAGTGATATAAATGGCGTCTTCGTGGGATAGTGGTAGTTACACTAACACAGTAGTGGCCCTTATCAATTGGAAGGGGGGTTGTCAGAGGCTCTCCCATAATAAAATTGAGGGAAAATGAGTATTTGGTGCATTTTAGGTCCCCTTTTCGCCAAAACCGAAGTAGTCGACCAATTTTCTGCCGATAAAATAAGCGACTAGAGACTGTAAAATAGACGATGTATAGCGTCAGACGTTGACTGCTATTAAATAGACAACCGATCTTCCGATGTGGGGTTCGTTGATTTGGACAATCAGGCCCCATACTCGGCTCAACCGTCCAATGGTTGAGTTTCTCCGCGATACCTAAGTTCTAAATCGACGTTTTGTGAAGTGGAACAACTCGAGAAGACCACCAAGCGAACAAACGTCCTGCACGGCATATCCCGGCGAAGAGATATATAACATCGGCAAATACCACTTCGAACATAGACACATTGAGCTCATCACACAATTAATGGCTACGCCTGCACAAAAATCTCTACTTTCCCTAGTCCATGGAGGTAGAAATATACGCTGGTGATGTCTGGAAAGTTACCTCCCCCGTTAAGCAGCTCAAGCAGGGTAAGAGAGTCCTGAAGAAGTTTGTGCCCACAAGCACCAGGACCATACCTGGAGACTTGTGGGGTTTAAGCTGAAGATTAACTACATCCTGCAGCTAAAGGAAGCCCAGCATAACTGCTACATGGCTTGTAATAACGAGTTCATCGGATGATGACTGGGATAATTTTATATTAAAAGGAGTTCCTTAGAAAGGCCAACCGGAAAACATTCCCTCGCGGCGGAAGCTGTCACAGTTTAAGCTTCTATTTTTGGTTCCGAATGCGGTGGTTGCTAAATTGTTCGTCGGACCCAGGCATACTCCTAGTGACACGTAGCGTCATGCCTGTACCAAGGACTACGTAGCAACCGTCACATGGTGTTAAGTACAGTCTCAAAACTACCTAGCAACAGAGACTCAGTGTCAAGTACAATCCCGTGACTATATGGCAACCGATACGTAGTGTCGGGTACATTCTTGGGACTATATTGGATATTCCTAGATTTATCATTGGAGAACAAGTCAAGTGTAGGACAATCACGAAAATGGGAGAAACAATGCAACCTAAACGAAATCTGCCCTTGAACCGAATCCAGGATATGCCAGCTGCTAAAGCAAAATAGAGGCATGGTATAGGTTCCAGAAGACTAAAGAAGTACCAAGAACCCCATCTCCTCTAGCACTTAAGATGCTGTGGATACTCTCTCTACGCCGACAGCAGGGTGAGAACAGGTGGTGCTATCTGCGCTGACAGCAGAGCGGCCGTGTCTACGATTACAGAGCTAGAACAATCGATCATGTTTAGGCTGAGGGTGTAGGGAGAACGAGCGTTCCGTGACCGAAGTCTCTTGAAATAGATCGATAATGTTCTGGTTATTTTGGAATGCATTGATATTTGAGTAGCGAATATCGAAGGCTAAGATGGGGCTTACGATGACAGGGACATGTTGTTTGCCGAAATTATTCGTGTGGAAGAAGAACAGGGAGAGACACTTTAAGAGGTTCGCAAAGGGCGGCATGAGACATGGATGGGGCTGTGAAAATAGGACAGCTAGTCTAGCAAGTCCATAAATGAGCATAATATTCCCTTTCGACTATCTTGGTTTGGAAAAAAAACCTTAGGCTGCAAAACGCAATCCCTACCCCGACGACCAATTTGTGCACCCAACCGTTTGTAGTAGTAGTAGTAATGTATCCTTGTGTTACACTTAACTGCACTAAATATATAATTATAGTATTTAATATTATTCACATTCCATTATTATTATTATTATTATTATTATTATTATTATTATTATTATTATTATTAGTTGTTGTTATTTTATATATAACACTGATATTATTATTATTATTAGTAGTAGTAGTAGTAGTTGCTGTTATAGTACTAGTGATAATAATAATAATAATAATAATAATAATAATAGTCTTAGTAATAGTAGTAATAACAATGGTTGTTGTAGTAGTAATGCTAATGTTAATTGCTCTTTTTCAGAGATTTTAAGCGTAAATATAAATTACCAGAGGACTGTGAAGATTCTGAGCAATACTCAGCGGAGTCCTTCAAATGGACAGACACCGAGTACACACCAAGAGAGCTACTGGAAAACTTCCATCAGAACATGCCATTCATCATAATGGCAACAGTAGGTTATCTGGGAAGAGACGAAGATATCAATGCTGTATCTTCTGAAGAGGTTAGTTGTACATATTATATATATATATATAAATATATATATATATATATATATATAATGTGTGTGTGTGTTTGTGTTTGTGTGTGTGTGTGTGTGTGTGATATGCTGATTATCAAACCTGAAAAATACATAGTTATTCGAATCATCTGGAAAGGTATTAGCCACCACAAATTGTTGGACTGCCATGACAGCAAAAGACGTTATATACAACGAGAATATAATGAACGGCAAACACATGTATTTCTTTGTATATAAAGTGCATTATCATTATGCGGTCGATAATTGAATATCTTGTGTACATCCGGTTAGCCTGTTCGGATGCCAGTGCTGCCTGTTTCCTGTAGGTTGTTTCATCAATCAGTCTCGATCATATTATTTTCCCAAACAATAACCTATAGGTAATATATCCAATGCGAAACGAGTGACCAGATTTAATAACGCCATCTGTTACTCACTATATGATATGCGTTGGCTAAAATAAAACAGCAAAACGCTACTAATGATAACGCTGGAAAGCTCAACAATAGTATGTGTATTTATTTTGAATGTTCCAGTATAAAGTTAAAATAATCATGTTTTATTGTTGAACTTTTACACCAGAAGGAAGAAAGAAAAGCCAGCTGTTTACGAACAGGTGTCAGCATCTGTATTTTATTAATTAATTACAGATTTATTGGGTGAAAGGCATCATAAGGTTACCCCGAGTCATAGTAGCTAACAAGTTCAATGCCTACTTCAGCATTCCTATCACCTGCAAGTTTCCAGTCGTTGCTCTGAGAGACGGTTCTAGAGGTGAGTGAATGAGCGGGCGATTGAGAGAATTCAGGTAATTAATTGTAGCCCAGTTCCGAACTACAAGCCCATAAGAGATGGATTGATACAGATAAGCTGAGATCAGGTAAGATAAGATAAGTTGATTTAATGTTGGCCCATCTTAAGCGGACAACACAAGCCAGGTATGTCACATCATCCGTCAAACCGCACATTAATTTGGTGTGCGTCTTCAGATATAGAATGGGAACCATATAAAGGATGATCTGTTTCCCTTCCCATTGAACCATACGATTCATTGGGTAGTAGCCCAGCCGAATTATATCCCAGTTAAGTCGTGCTAGTGTTTAACATGGAACACATTTAGATGATCGATCGATGTTTTACGGCCACCTTTGTGCACAGGATAGGCTAAATGAGCAGAGCGACCGCCACAGGTAATTAAGCGAAGTTAAAGACGAAACACCCTTCAGATATGCCCGCGCCCAGGTTCGAACTCAGGTGGTAGTGATCTGTGATCCAAGTCTATACCACTTAGACTAAGGTGGCGCTCAGATACATTTAGAGTTGACCGTTCTAGTGGATGTTATCATAAAACTCCAAAATGAGGCTAAGTCGAAATGAAGTACTCGAACTATGATATAAAATGGACGTGTTTTTTATTTAGGTTGCTTCTCTATTTATTTTATATAATTTATTCTTTTCCATGATTGATTGCTATATATATATATATATATATATATATATATATATATATATATATATATATATATATATATATATATATCGGTATGTGTGCTCTTTAATGTGTATTTCTCCTAAAAGAATAATTGTTTTTTATGTCGTTGTACTGCAGCTAAGAAATTAAATAATATTATCGTGCATAGCTGAGTTTGAGGGTATATATTTCTTCTTTAAGTAGTAATTTCTGTTTTAAGTAGTATTTTGTGAATACAAATTATTAGTATGTAATGAGTGTATCTCAATAATCTGTCAAAATAATGTGGCATCGAACTGTGACAGGTGAACAATAATACATCTTAGTCTGATGACTTCTAATTTAGCTTAGTTTAGTTGTCTAGTCTGAAATATGTCTTCCATTTAAATATGATAATTCCTCTAGAGTAAGATAATCTTATCCAATATGCATTTTATTATTATTATTATTATTATTATTATTATTATTATTATTATTATTATTATGTTTATGTTGTTTACATTCCAACTTTTATCATTTATGTTACCTATATGTTGTAATACCGTATTTTAGGTGTTAGTTGTGTATTTACTTTTAAAGAATTATCTCTAGCATATTATATGACAACCAGTTTGGTCAATATCAGAAACGAATCTTAGAAACATCTTAAGTGTTACCATTCAAACGTATTAGAAAACTGATAGTAACACGAAATTAGGTAAAACTAGGTATAACACACACACACACACACACACACACACACACACACACACATTATGAATAATTAGGTTACACTGATATAGGAAATTTGTTAAATGTATAGCTATTATAATCCCGACGTGTCATTCGCAGTATCGGAGATCTGCCTGAAATCCGCTGTTCTCGACCATGGGTCAAATAGATCAAGTGGATAGGCGCTTTAATTTAGATCCCACCACACCTAACTGCATATACTTAGGGACCCTAAATTAGGCGTGAATGAACGTTCCCTTAGTGATGAACGGAAACGTATGAGGATTAGCTGTTAGGTTCGAGTAAATCATAGTATTTACTCAGGTTTGAGACGATATTTCGTTCTAGTCCAGTAATAATCCATTGTGCGGTATTGCTACTTTGTTTTTATTTTAGTTTAATCGCTTTAGTGAGTCCATACTGTGTTAGTGTGCATTCTCTTTGTTGTGGACAAACTGTAATGTTTGTTAACACGCTGAGGCTATATACAGGGCTTGAAACTGTGTTAGTGTACATTCCCTTTGTTATGGACAAACTGTAATGTTTGTTAACACGCTGAGGCTATATATAGGGCTTGAATTTTCACTTAGGTTAGAGAAGAACTTCGACGCCAGACCAGTCGGACGTGTATTGATACACGGTTCATATAGGTAGGATTTATTCAGCTATTCGAACCAGAATAAAGCTGAGGTCAGCATCTGAGGTGTCGAAATGCTTTATATACACGCTTGGATTACTGAAAATTACTGTTGAATGTAAACTGTGGTGTCAAAATAGTTTATGATATGTATGTAGCAAGTCACCATTGAACCACACGCACGTGTTTGTTGCAAGCTGTGGTATCAAATGGTATGTTTTACGTGCTTCCGCTTTTTGTACGTAGCCTGCATGTAGCCGCTTTCCTGTGGGCGTGACATATTTGTCGCGTACGAAAAGTGAATTAGCTGGTTCCCACAGGCTGATGAGTAGACCAGACACATGCTTAGGTATACGCACACATTTATCAATATGTGGAGGTATTGAACATTTAATATTTAGATTAATGTATGTATAGTTGTATTTAGATTTATGGAGGTAGGTTTCGAAGGAGGTTTAGATATGTTGATGCTCTGTGCCTGTTGCCTCTTACTATGTACCCTAAAACACACACACACACACACACACACACACACACACACACACACACACACACACACACACACACACACACACACACACACACACACACACACACACACACACACATTATGAATAATTAGGTTACACTGATATAGGAAATTTGTTAAATGTATAGCTATTATAATCCCGACGTGTCATTCGCAGTATCGGAGATCTGCCTGAAATCCGCTGTTCTCGACCATGGGTCAAATAGATCAAGTGGATAGGCGCTTTAATTTAGATCCCACCACACCTAACTGCATATACTTAGGGACCCTAAATTAGGCGTGAATGAACGTTCCCTTAGTGATGAACGGAAACGTATGAGGATTAGCTGTTAGGTTCGAGTAAATCATAGTATTTACTCAGGTTTGAGACGATATTTCGTTCTAGTCCAGTAATAATCCATTGTACGGTATTGCTACTTTGTTTTTATTTTAGTTTAATCGCTTCAGTGAGTCCATACTGAGTTACTGTACATTCTCCTGTGATGAACAAAGTGTAATGTTTGTTAACACGCTGAGGGTATATAAAAGGCCTGACTTTTCACTTAGGTTAGAGAAGAACTTCGACGCCAGACTAATCGGACGTGTACCAATATATATGGTTCATATAGGTAGGATTTATTCAGTTATTCGAACCCAGAATAAAGCTGAGGTCAGCATCTGAGGTGTCGAAATGTTTTATATACAGGTTTCTTTTGGACCACAGAAAATTACTGTTGAATGTAAACTGTGGTGTCAAAATAGTTTATGATATGTATGTAGCAAGTCGCCATTGAACCACACGCACGTGTTTTTTGCTCCGAGGTGTGATATCAAATGGTATGTTTTTTACGTGCTTCCGCTTTTTGTACGTAGCTTGCATGTAGCCGCTTTTCTGTGGGCGTGACATATTTGTTGCGTACGAAAAGCGAATTAGCTGGTTCCCACAGGCTGATGAGTAGACCAGACACATGCTTAGGTATACGCATATATTTATCAATATGTGGAGCTATGGAACATTTTATTTTTAGATTAATGTATGTATAGTTGTATTTGTATTTAGATTTATGGAGATAGGTCTCGAAGGATGTTTAGATATGTTGATGCTCTGTGCCTGTTGCCTCTTTATATGTACCCTAAAAATATAAAAAACACACACACACACACACACACACACACACACATACACACACACACACACACATACACACACACACACACACACACACACACACACACATACACACACACACACATACACACATACACACATACACACATACACACATACACACATACACACATACACACATACACACATACACACATACACACATACACACATACACACATACACACATACACACATACACACATACACACATACACACATACACATAAACACATACACACATACACACATACACACATACACACATACACACATACACACATACACACATACACACATACACACACATACACACATACACACATACACACACACACACATACACACATACACACATACACACATACACACATACACATACACACATACACACACACATACATACATACAGAGTTCTCATTTTGCAGTGGGTAAGCCGACGACAGTGAAGCAGTTACTAGAGAAAGACGATTGTAATTCTTTTATCTTTTCCGACGATAGTAAAAAATATGTTTACGAAGGTGCTAACTCGGGTGAATGTGTGGAATTCGGAAAACTGAGAGTAGTAGACAAATATGTCGAGAGATACTTGCTACTTCATTCAATATGCGTAGGTATGTAATGGGTTTCATTGCAACAAATTACACGGATGGCGAGTCCAATCACAGGCACTCGGCAAGTGATGTAACTTTGATAAATGATTACTTGTAACTATTGATATAAGTATTCTATTATTATTATTGCTCTTGTTGTTGTTATTATTATTATTATTATTTGTATTATTTGGTAGTGGTTATAATAATAGTAGCAGTAGATGTAGTAGTAGTAATAGTAGTAGAAATAGTAGAAGTAATAATAATTATATATGCCGTGTCAGCTAGCCGGCTCTTTCGCTATGGTTCCAGTGAGCAGGTGTGTCTGGGTAAGCGCTAAATTACCTAGTGTTATTTTCTTACGCTAGGAAGACTCTGTCACCAGGCTGTTGTCATTCCTCTTTACCTGCCAACGACCTTTGTTATAGCTGTCGACATGGCGACTGGTGACCACAGAAACTTTTATCAGACTATGCTCAAAATGCATTACTTCATTAGAAGCATTCCTAAGCCAGTGGCCTTCCCACTACATATACGGGACTGCGATGGTAAGATTCAAAGTACACTATCCCCTGATCTCTCTCTCTCTCTCTCTCTCTCTCTCTCTCTCTCTCTCTCTCTCTCTCTCTCTCTCTCTATATATATATATATATATATATATATATATATATATAGACTTGAAAATAAATATGGAATATAATTTTATTGTTTGTTATTTCTTACTTGGTATTATGTTTTTCCATCGAAAGTATCGGGATATGTTAATTTTATGTATTTATCGATATAATTGCCCTATGAGGAATATATTGATCCATTTGAAAGACTATGTGTATTCTGGATCATGGTGAATATTATGAAATATGAGTATTATTGCCAAAATGCTAAATATATGACATATGGGGCCATTAAGCAATGCATTAAATAAAGTAGGAATTTGTCAGGAAATCGACTGATTATTTGGATTGTTCAATGAGGCACACGAATCACAGTTCAATATTTAGTATGACCCCCACGGGCATCGTACAGAGCTTGTACTCGTCGAGGTATGCTCTCAATCAATGTTGCCAGGATTTGAAGGGGCCGAGTTTGCCATGCATCAATGATTGCTTGTCGGAATTCTGCCAGATTAATAGGCTGGTTAGCACTTGAATCCATGGTGTGTGTTACTTTGGACCACAAGTTCTCTATAGGATTCATATCTGGAGACACTGCTGGGCATTCCCTATGTGTTCGATCCCTTCAGTTTCCCCGAAATTGACCACTGTGCGAGCTCTGTGAGGCCTGGTTTGTCATCCTGGTACACCAAATTATGCCCAAAATTGTCAGACGAGCAAATGGCAATAACTTTTCCCCTCCAGGATCTTTAGGTACTGGTACTGATCCAGGTTTCCATCGACGATGTGAAGATCACATTTTCCACCATAGTGGAAAGCACTCCATATGGTAACTCCACCACCCCCTCCTTGGACTCTAGGTATGGTGCAATCTTCATTATAGGCTTGATGTTGCTGTCTGCAGACCCGGATACGACCATCTATCCGGTAAAGCAGGAATCTGGATTCATCGCTGAAGATGGCATGCTGCCAATGACCTGGTCACCAGCGGAGATGTTTTCTAGCCCAATTCATACGCGCCTGTCGATGTCTTTCCAACAATAAAAGTTTCTTAAGAAATCTCTTGGCGAAGTAACCGGCACGGATCAATTGCAGATTCACTATCATTCTGAATATAGGGTTATTAGTGACTGTAATCACTCAGCACGAAGGGTGTTTGCTGACTTGGTACACCCATAAACGTAGCAGATAACGGTCTTCTTTTTCTGTTGTCTTACGAGAACGTCCGGGTATAGCTCTGGATGTGGGTACGCTAGTCTCCCGATTTCTCTTATGCACATTTGAGACTGTTCCCTGTGCTCTCCCAAGAGCTTGGGCAATTACCTTCTGTTTGGAACCCATACGCCACATGACAAGAACTCGTCGATAAATTCCTTCATTAAAATGACGAACTATAATGTCAAGAAAGTTGCCCCAAACATTTCAGCAAATTCCGTCAGCACGCCCGAGTACAACTAGAGATATCAATAGCTCTACCCCCTTATTTATAGAGCCTCAGATATCACGCCACATGGACCTTGGGCGTTTTATTGGTCACCCACTCACTCAAAACAATACCACGTGTTGAAAACGTATCCCAAAATACTCGTCACGTATCAATGAATACGCTGATACCACTGAACAGATCACAAACACTAACCAACTAGTCCTAATGTCTTGTTCCACAAAAGAATGCAATGGATAAAAATATATTCCATATTTATTTTCATGTCTGTATATCGGACATATATCACTTTTATTCTTAGATATATGTATCCACATACCACTACAGCACAGGAATATTCAGTAGTATACCATTTGCTATATATATATATATATATATATATATATATATATATATATATATATACACATACACATACATGTCAGATCAGTTCTAAGTGGACAATATTCCGATTTTTCAGATATTATGATATTCGACGCGAAGCCAAAACAGGGGCATTATGACATGTTACTACCCGACAGATACGCAACTTTTTCCAGAGTAAATGAAGGGATATCTAAGGGGGATAACCATATATATATGCCGCTGATTGGAAACTCATCAAAAACGAATTTGGAGCGACCCCTTCCAAACCTTCCAGCTGCGGCGACGAAAAGAGACCAGTCACCCGAAAAACAGAAAAGGCATTTGGGACAGGCGACTAAGTCTCCACCAATGAGGGAATTGTTCTACGGTGGGTCTAGGGGCCCCGAAACAGGCATCGGCCAATTGATAGGACGCGGCTACAGCATCATGAACGTGAATCCGAAGCTCGCTGTTCAAGAGATTCAAAAGGTGCTCAGTACGGGACTCATCCCGCTTAAACCTTCGGTGGAGATGGTTGATATTACCGTCGGGAGTAAACCCGAATCTCCATCGGTTATAACCGAACCAATGAAAGTTCGATCCGGTGTCGTTTCCGATAACCTACCACGGATTGATGCGACGTCCAGTTTTATGAACGAACTTGAATCACGACAGATCAGTATACTGAATGATGTTCCCGGCGACCTTTCCCTGTTAGACTGTGATGGAGTCGGCCAGTGTCTGGATTTACTTCATTTAGCCAAACACAGACAAAGGTTTTTTGAGGCATTAGTCGACGGCCGTCTTCTATTAGATTTAGATGTCGAAATTCTACAAAATGAATTCGGGTTCAGCAAATTCGAGGCCCTTAAGCTAGTTAAGTTCGTTGGCGGTTGGAGACCAATTACACAGAAGCCGATTGATTGCGGCGAATGCTGACCAGATGGTTTTGTGCTATTCCAGAGTAACCGCACCTTTCTGAAAGAAAGAGCTGTACATTGCATAGCACGTGCGCTATGCACTTACTTCTTGTGGATGAACACGTTGACAATCGTGACCCCTACCGCGCATAGCTATTTCTATTAAATGATTATACTGAAATGGATAATTCGGTACTTTTAGTGTATACAAAATGTTTGATACGTTTAATACAATACAAGAGTAAATTCGTATTATATATATATATATATATATATATATATATATATATTCGTCACTTTTGTGCACGAGGTAGGCTAAACCTCCAAAGGTAATGAGGCGAAATGAAAGATGAAACACCTCTCTGATATAGTTCGTCGGGGGTTTGAACTCAAGTGTTATTGATCTGTAGTGAACCGCGCTATCAGTTAGGGCATGGAGGCGCCCGCGTAAATTGTTATTAATTCTTTTAACTTTTGTACTGGCCTGTTTTAGTACTTCCTTATCAATCAATCTGGGTTTTTCAGATAAACACGCCATGATGACGATGATAAAATTCATTATCGAAATTTCAACACCAGCGTATATCGTCCAAGTTATGAAAGCCTAATTTTGATTGGCTTGTTGCTCTGAGACTGTTCTGACATTTGAAAATAGACATAGACACAGACATAGTGATGGAGATAAACATATTCTTTTATTGACCCATGATTGTATATGAATGATTGGACACAGTGGGAGTACCTTAACTAATGTACATACATTCATAGTACTTATAACTCTGTTTGATTAATATGATAACAATGAATGTATCGATATTTATTAAACAAATGAATTCGAGTTTGGGACGAAATATTTCCTATACCTTTGGATTTTACATGGTAAGGCTTATAACAAATTACATTTTCTATCATTGAGGTATACATATTGGTCCGCTTCCTTCCTAATTAAAAAGCTTATTATTGTACGATACTTTCACTTATTCTGCCATAGCTGTAAGATGAGACTACCTTGTTATTAGTTGGACTCTCTCTCTGTCTCTCTCTCTGTCTTCTCTCTCTCTCTCTCTCCTCTCTCTCTCTCTCTCCTTATATTTGTGTGTTTTAAATATTTTCTTTAAACGGCAAATACCACTTAATACGTAATAATGTTTTCGAACATGCCATGAATACAAATAAAAGCCAAAATTAAGTTTATAAGTAAGTCATAGTATGATTAAGTGACTCAGCGCATAACTCATAAAATATATATAAAATCGTCTTCAACTTGTAATCAATTTGCGCGAGCTGCGTGTCTGTCGAATGGTAAAACCTTTAATCCTCCTCATCTGGCTTTCTATCAAATGTCTTGGCATATATAAAATCAGAATTGCCAAACTATAGCCATGGAATTTCTGTTTTACTCCGAGTATTTTTATTTCTGAATCGATGGGAGGTTTTCTAATCAACCCACGAGTTTACAGCTGATATTACCATGGTTATAATGTTGATTGAAAGTTGTTAGATACATATTATTGGACATATAACACTCGTAATGTTAGATACAGTTTCTAGTCAATCTCAATTTCGAAACACACCAGTTGAGTTAGGGATGTCATTATAACGTCTGCTTTTAATTAGCTTTATCATGAATTTAGAGGGTTTCTACCAATCGCCTACCAATTGGACGATAAAGTTATGTTTTCAATGTTCGGACCGTGGTGTTGATATATCCAGATATCAGGATAGTGGACTACACGGGACTACCGTAACCGTTGTTAAAATTTGTCTCCATAGATCGGGAAGCATTTTCGAATTGGTCCGATATAATCTGCATAAGGACTAAGTTACCGACTGTATCAGGAAGGCCATATGGTTGCCCATTTGTCAACAAACACAAAAATGTAGACTCAGATCGGAAGGAATTACTTATTCGGATCTAATTTAAATACAATGATAAAAATTTGCAAAGTTTTCAAGTACATCTGATGGGTCGATCTTTATAATATATCCACATAGACTGCTGGATGAGTTTATTTCCTCCTCTCGGCATTACATCTATCACGATATATCGTGCTATTCTGTTACATTTATTAAACAATTCTCACAGATAGCACGATGATGACGATTATGGTGATAATGATGATGCCATTATGATGATGATAATAATTATAATGGTGGTGATGATTTACGATTTTTGTCAACGGTAACCTATATAATCCGCTTGAAGATAATACACATACGCACAAATACTATAACACTGATGTAATTTTGTGTATACCTATTCAACTTAAGAAGCAAACACCTGGTCAAACCAATTGGATCCTGTAACTTGTCCGATCTACTTTAACTCGATATGTCGGCCAATGCATGGCACATAGTGGGTGCTTTATGTACCCTCACCGGGCTGGTCACAACTGGAATAGGTGACCGACGGGATGGCACGCAGGAAAACATCTCGCTGTTACAGGTTTCAGCCGGATTTGAACTGCCACCTGGATGTTTCCAAGGCAGCGCTCTAGCCACTATGTTGGCGCAGTGTAACCCACAGAGAAAGAACTACAATATCAGTCATCCATGATAGATAACGAGATATCCATAAAAGGATTAAACAGAACTGATAACTGCTACGGAGTTTGCATCTCTTCATTAAGATCTATCAATACTATCAGTTACTCTCAAAGACCTTAATGGGATAGTATTACTGCTGTCTTTGATTTTGATTGATCAGATTTGAACGTTTCCTAAACTGCATTAATGCCATTACATTACTGCGTCAATATAAACAGTTAGATTAGCAGGTATGCAGCCACAGCGTTTTCTAACAAGTCCTGACGATGAGATGGTCTTCGGTATTTCATGTTCATTTATAGTTCGATTTAAATACGAAATGACTCCATCCATAGAGTCCGGGTTTATTATTAAAATCAGCTTAAATGTAAAATGAAAAAGAAACTGTACATTGTTAATCCAATTAGAATAAACAGTTTATACCTATTCCTATTGGAAATAATGTACACACAGTAGTTGTGACTTAATAATTCTGTAGACTTAATTAAGTCAACGTTTGGTCCGCGAAGTTATATTCCTGACGATAGCAAAGAGGGTGTATGTTCTAGTTCGGTTTGATAGAGTTTCCAAACATGGGCATACAAATATAACGATATATAGCTGCTAATATAACTGTGATGGCGCAGTTAGTTAAAGCGTAGGACTCGTAGCCGAACGGTCGCGGGTTCGAGGCTCCGTGAGCTGCAATGCCGTCGTGTGGCGACTGGTTCACTTATCCATAAAATGAGGACCTGACAGGACGCGATGGCTCTCTGTGTTTGAGTAACGCTTTACGCCTATACTGGCAGCATGCGTTGTATGCTCCCTTGTGGGTTGAGATTTGTGCTCGGTGGAAACAGGTCTGAGTCAGGGATAATAATATTGTACATAATATTATAAAGCGCCTTATAGCGGATTGTAGCTGAATAGGGCGCTATTTAAATATCACTTATAATTTATTTAGTTTTCAATTGGAAAATTCGTAGATAATTATTTTATTTCATTTTTATGCAGCCCCGCCCGAGAAGAAGCGTCCAATAGACAATAAATTGATAATGGCATGATAACAATTACAGAAAAACACAAACAATAAAGCCAGCGTATCATAATAGTTTGGAAGTGTAATATAGGTAAACACGGTACGGAAGGCACCATTCAGGATGATACGAAAAGTATGAAACCAATCTGAAACGGTATCAACAACATAATACGAATGTATGACTGCTACAGCGATAATTGTTATAACTAGAAGCTGCGGAATGTTTTATGCATAACAATCAGATACACCATAACTTCATATGCATATTAATTGAGTTCGATATAGTGAATATTTAACATATTTTATTTTATTGTTCGAAACACAGGAAATGGCCCACTAATTAATAACTCGTCTGCGTGACAGTCACTCAAAGAAACATCAAAGACCAACAGTCTGATATATCGACCTGATAGATCAATATAAACGTTCTTCTTCTTCTTTGATGCCTGATTGTGCGCGCATGATAAGCTAAATGAGTTGGGCGACTTCCGGTTGTAACGGGTCGAAGTGAAAGATGAGTCACCCTTCTGGAAACGTCGGGTCAGGATTTGAACGCACGTGCTATAAATCTGTGGCCGCCAACCGTGGTTCCAGTTAGGGTGTATTAAGTGAGAAACGGCCTAATGCAATGATGCTTTAGCAAATGACGACCATACACAATTTACCCAGTACCACCATCCATGCAGCGGCCTCGTCATATTGGACTGTGACCTTGACCATTACCTTGGCTATTCTAGTGGTCACATGCCAATTAGTTTGTATGATCAAGTGAATGGTTTTAGGTGTGTCTAGACAGAATAATGAAACTGTAGGCATAATACCTGTATGAACTGCGAAATTCCTGCATTGTTCTCTAATTATATCATGTCAGAAACGAATGTTCATTAGTCATGCGCGCGCGCGCGTGTGTTAAAGGCCTTAACATGCATCCATGCTAGCATGTGATTTAATAAATCGCATGCTAGCATGCGTGCGTGTGGAACCACGCAAATGTTTTCACGTATCCAGCCATCATCGCCATGCGTCTCTGTTTATTTTCCCCTACCTCTATCGATCTTGATTTCCAACATTAAAACGTTGGAGACAGTTTGTACATTCTAATAAGATATTCATTCGAAGCTAAATTCAATGTAAATGATCAGGCTACCAGAACAGGCATAGGAATCTGTGTTGAACATCACCGGCATATACAGCCTGTAAAATATTCCCTACACACTCCTATACATTATAGGAGTGCGTATAATTAAAGGCTATAATGCTCTTAAGTGAAAATAGTCATCAACTCCTAGGTTGAGATACTAACATACCCTGTGACATATCACATGAACCAGATAATAAAGGTAGTTGGTATTACAAGTCCATTCAGCTTTAGCAATCTTCAAAATTGATTCCATTATGACTGCGACAATACACTGAAACTTTATACTGGGTTAGAAAGCCGTGACTGTTTTGCTGAGATCTATAAATAAAAGGCATTTGAAGCCATAGTTTGTCCCACACACTGGATAAGTAAGTTAAGGCATATAATTAATCAGAGTATAAAAGATTACTGGCTAGCTTTATATTATGTTTATATTCATATAAAACACTTGAAAACTTAACACATGAACAAGCCAACCCCATTCTCATTGTCTGGCTTTCACATATTTCCTTTAATATTACAAATTTATGTGTAGCTGTACAAGGGTGGGGGGGGGGTACTGTTCCTTTACGACGGCCCAGTTAGCAGATCACATTGATGTCCACATTGCAGTGTTCCCTAAGCATCTCATGAATGGATTATATGTTCTAACTCATGGAACATAACTAACAGATAACTAAGAAAGAACGGGATGAACACTGATCAAAATCACGAAAGAAGTTAAACAATCCAAACGACTTTAAATATTAGTAAGTAAGTAGGTAGGCAGGCAGGTAAGTAAATAAGTATTTATTTCCAATTTCAATTTTATAATGTACACATATTGTACGTTTACAATGTATGGTGAATATATAGAAATTGGAGGATCACAGTAGGCGAAGATATCTTCCCCTTGGCCTTCAACGAATCAAACATAAATTAGTCAACTCAATTAAATCCAGTTAGTGTCATTCAGAATTTTGAATTATGGAAGAGCACCAGGTACGAAAGAATCTGGTGTTTACCTGGACATCCTCAAATTGACAACAATAAGGTTGTTGCAATTGACAGATGTTGAGTGTGAAGCTAAGATGTAGCATTTAAGATGTAGAGTTTTCGTACTATGTAATCTGGAATTTCAAATGGAAAGGGTGCGATTCCAGTTGTTCTGTGTAATATAAATATCAAATAAAGGCAACTTTCAAACTAGTGCCGAGCAACATTGAGGTACATTCATAAGACTAGATTGCCTTGTCACACGAACATCCTGTATATCATAATTGAAACGAAACATACCACCGAAAGAATGAGGAAGTGTCTTACTAATAAAGTCATTCATGAATGAAAATACTTGGTATTGATACCGGTCGATAATATTAAGGTTTCCACAGTTAATTTATAAAGGAACCGTATGATTTTTATAGCCCACATTATCTATAATTCGTATAGCTCTTTTCTGTAAAGACACTGTTTATTAGCCTTATTGAATTGCCGTTTCCCTAACCTAGAATAACACAGGAGACATACGGTTGTTTGAGTGCCGGTTATAGAGGTTTTCAGGCTATCTTTTGATACGAAATTCTTTACTTGCTTTATGCCATATAAAACTCAAAAAAACAGAAAATGTGTTGGTTTTCTCTTTGAATTGAGAGACAATATGCTCTAAATAAGTATCAAATGTGCAAGTTTTCTAAATAAATATTTATTGTTCCACCTTTGAAAACTATGAATTTAGTTTTTTTTTTATTTAACGAGATAAATTTCGCTCAAAACCATTCAACTAAGTTAGCCATTTGCCCATTTGCTCTTTGGTATTAGGTGGCAACATTGGCATCACTAAATACTAAATAAGTGTCGTTAGCAAATGAGAATATATGAGCATTTGCGGATTTGTATATGTCATTAACATATATACTAATAATATACTAGAATAGACCCTTGTGGTACACAACAGTTTATGAATTCAACATTAAACTTGGTTGTACCGATAAACATATTGTTTCCTATTTATAAGCTAACAAGCAAAGCATTGATTGACAACTCTTCAAATAATATGGTAAATTAATTTAAGTTAATAGCGATTCTGTTTTAATAACATCAAATGCTTTAGAGCGGTTACAGAAGATAGATAAAGTAACTTACCTGGGAGTAAAATTATTAGCTAATGCAGATTGATTTAATAAATGTATAATCGGGTGAATTGTTAAGTATTTCTCGCTCAGACCATACTGATGTTTATAAGAATATTTTTACCATTGAGGAAACATAACATCTTCGAAATAGCTGAGAGAAGGCAGATAGGTCTGTAGTTTATAAGTTCATTGGGATCAGTTGCTTTATGTATTTGGAATTTTCAGGTAGTTTCAGTTAGTTAGGAACAATACTATTAAATAGAGATCTATTTGTAATGTGGATCAACGGATATTTAATATATTCAATAGTTTCTTTGAGAAGATAGTTCATCATGACCTGCGCTAAGCTTAGGTTTTAATTTATTTTGTGATTTCGAACGCACAATCTGGTTCAATATTGTCTACCAGTAGAGTATCAATTTGTGTTATCTATTAGCACTTTTATGTGTGTTTAGGGGCATGTTAGAGGTGGTTTTATTTATTGAAGCTATTTGTTAGTACAGTTCCGCCTCAAATATACTTGTTGTCTATGTTGAATTTAGGGACAATTTTCATTAATCGCTTTGTTTCCCTTTTAATATCGACTACCTGTTTTCACATTTATGTTATATTAAGTTCAATCGGACGACAGTAATAGTTTCCGTTCAGTTCGCGCTTAGTCATATTGAATAAATTAAAATAATCTTGTATGATTTAATATTTACATTAGTTGGTTTAATAAGTTTCTTTTTGAATAACTTCGCCTTTTATCTAAAAGATGTCAAGAAACCAGTTAAGATCCATAGCTGTCGTTCTGAAAATGTCTTAATGTCTGATATCAATCCATGATAAGCGGAGACAGGATAATCAGTATTTAATGTTACAGACGAATCCCAATCACATAGCAATTGTTTACCTTTAGCCTTGGTTTCAGTAAATTTCAGTTTAATAATGAATGCTTGAAACATTTACAATATGTAACCTACCAAAGTGATCCGCCACATCAGTCATAATACTTCATGATAACGTGTCCTTGCAAATTAGATTTGAGTAGATATGATCAATCTGGGTAGCTGACTTGTGGGTTTGTTTGTGATTGACTAGTGTCTAGTTTAATCATTAGTCCCATATTTAAAAAACAAAACAAATATTATCGACACCGAGAATTAAGCTTGATTTACCTCCGGAATGGATAATTTCCATGATAGCAAACAGTAGAGGAAAATATTAACATCAGCAAACGGTGGGCTGTGGGGGTCTACAAATGACGCCAGGTATTAATTTCTCACGATATTCATTTTTCACTTCAATAAATACACTCAATGGAGTCCTTTAAAAATAGACCCGCCTCTTTGGACTCATGGGTAGAGCGTGAGACTATTTACCTGTATGGCTATGGTCATTCTGTGCGGGAGGTCGCAGGTTCGCGCCTCGGCCGTGGCACTATAGTAGGAGGAGTTCTTCATTCAGCCAGGCAACTGGCAAGGTTTTCTCCACCGAACGTGCCATTTATTCTAAATTATAAATGTACTTAGAATTAGTCTTCGTGGGGAAGCTATAAATTACAGACCATATATTTCTCCCTCACTTGAGGTTGCCAGCCACGCTAAAAACTTTCATTTCGGCCTTTTCGGCCATAACTATTATAGACGCTATAAACAATGATATCATTATATTAAATAATAGTTAATTAATTTTGATCCAGATTGAATATGAAGCTCCTTCCGATCCTAATAGTACTGTTTCTCTCTGCCATCTCTCTTACTTTAAATAAGTGTTCCTCAAATTACTTATCTGTCTCGAATATCCGTGGAATGGCATCGTAATACAATACAACAAATAGGTTATCAACAAATCTAGCTCCGGATAAACGCTATCATCGTATAGGACAGACTTCTTTGTTCTCTAATATGACGTTCATATACAGCATGTGCTAATCACGTGATTATAAACAGGTACATAATTAGACACAAGTCTGCAATAATTGACGAAAGGATCAGTTATTTATGAGGAAATGACTATTGTAGCTAAATGACAGCACTCGGTACTGGATCAGGGGAAAGCCATCGGTGTGCGATCCAGTGTCTCGTTCCCACTTCGTTATATATAAAGAAATGTTAAATCGAGGACATAATACTGTAGATAATAACAACCTTTACTTATGTCAATGTCTTAACATAACTAACACATTCTATTCACGCTTTGAATATGGAAATGCCTTTGTATTGATGATCGTGTGTTAGATTTATGAGTGATTAATATATATATATATATATATATATATATATATATATATATATATATATATATATATATATATATATATATATTCAGAGAATAAATGTTTTTGATAATTTGTAGAAAATAAGACTATTATACAGGTAGCAGCCTTCTATTTCCGTTGAACTGTGTAAATTCTGTAATAAAATACGTGTAAACTACCATCTAGATTATACGCGTCTAATTAGATCTCACCCGTGATCCAATTTTAGATTGCGATAACCAGTTTCTGTTAGTTGTTTTCAATTTAGGGATATTGTTCAGAGGGTAAACATTTATAAGCTGCCACAGTTGTCGTCGTTTGTCTGTAGGTGTGTATGAAAGTTCTATTGAAATCAATCGGATAATATTGGATCGATAATCCTGACTGGCCTACCCCATTGAATACTTGTTTAAAAAATATTTTGTCAAAAAAGGTTTATGTTGATACTGCATGGGCTATCACTTATGTTATGGTTCTATGGGAGGTATTAAATACACAACAATAAATGCTAATATCGTGTATATTTTCAAAACATATTTGACAACGTTTCGAGTTTTGTTATTGAGCCATACATTTGGATTTCATACCAGTGTTTGTGGCTATGGTTGTGTGTCGAAGGATGAGATATTTTGTTGTCTGAGAGATTAAATAATTAACGATCTGTGGAATATATGGGTTCTGGGCTTAATTTATGTCTTATTAACAGAGAAAAGTTTGAGTATATATGTATATGTATTACTTATTAATATGCTGTAAATAGATATATGCTTATGAAACCCTAGATTTAGCTAAGATTGCTAGGTAACCAATACTGATGATAGCTGACTAAAAGATATATGTCTGTGTGTCTGTCTTTTTGACCGATGTCTCCCTTTCTATAGGCAAGTATGTCTGTTTATTATATATATATATATATATATATATATATATATATATATATATATATATATAGATAATTAATTAAGTAAGTGCGTTTGGATGTGTGGTATCTGATTAATATATATGTGGGAATATTTGAAGTAAATTTCTTTTTTGTTGTTGATTTTGGCGAATTTTATTACATAATATTTCCACGCTAATTGCACTAGCATCCAATAAATGTCATTAACCTGGGGTTATGCCTCTAATATAATTAGTGAAGCATACGCTAATTTACTTTTAGGTGATTTCTTTCATTCAATTACATACATTTATTGACTTGAATATTTGAAGGTACCTAATTGAAATAATGGGGTTATTTAAAGGCAAATTCAGATCATATTTGTTTAACAGCAATAACACATTCGAGGTATTCACAGATATGACCCTGCAACAAATAAAATCTTGTAAAACAAATGTCTGAATGCCTTATTATTATTATCGTTATTGTAAACTTGTTCAATTTTCTTTCTACAAGAGCAATTGTTAGAAATTGTATCATATACTTAATATGTAAACACATTAATTATCTATCAAATTGTTAATATAGCGTTTATAAAATGTGGATTATAATTGATCGTAATAAATAAGAAATCTAGAATATTCCTTGTTTAATGCTTACGCAACTAATTACAAGTGTAAACGATAATATTAAGACTGGCTTTACATCAATTAATAGTTTATTACATGTTTTTCATATGTAAGTAAATACATTATTGGACATGTGAGATTAATTTGTAGTCGGCGTGTTGTTTGGGAAACGCGAATAACACAACACGATGTATCACCTTTACCTGGTTTCGATCGGAAAACTTATAAAACGCATCTACAAACAACACATTATCCGTGTATATATCAGGTCAGATCAGGTAGTTATCAGGTAGTTATCATATTTAGTAATCTACACATTTTAAGACACATCCTAATCGATATTATAATCGACAATGAACATACGTTTGTTTATATATTTTAATAAGTTTAAACATTTTGTTGTGTCCAGTGTCAAGTCTCAGAGTCCAATATGTAACCATCCACGAAAAGTCTTCTGTACCATCACTATAAAAGAGTTTTATATCCTAAACCGGATTAACTATTTCCTAAACGTTCAAATTAGCAGTACTATATGTATATATGTTTGTATTTTAGAAGAAAATAAAACATCCAAACACATATATAATGGAAACTATATGTGGACACTAATAGAGAAAATGAAGCTTATTTTATCCTGTCGCTTAAAATGTGTCTTTTGTAAACTATTCCCCAAAGATTTATCGCCAATTTAGGCTTCCATCTGCGTAATAATCCGTTCACATTTCAATAAAGTTGTTCGTGTTTTGTGATTCCCATTTCGTTGAATGTTTTAAACGTGTGTCTTATATATATATATATATATATATATATATATATATATATATATATATATATATATATATATCTGTTGTATTTTACTCCGTCTATGGGATGTTCATCCTTCAGTAGAGAGACTTTATACGTCAAACTGGACAATACTCAATGAATACAGTAGGCCTCAACTGTGTCAATGATAGTGATATTTATGTTTATGATAGAATACAGTTCATTGTCACATAATGAAACAAATATATGTGTATTGGATATATGGATATATTCAACAGAGACATAGACAGACACACTATTCGCTGATAGATCGATGATCGCTCGATAACTGGATGGCGACGGTCACAAAATAACAGTGACTGAGTGTCAAGTGACATAGATGTTGATTAACATTAGCCATTACTTGTCAAGCACATCTAATAGCGGTCATTGAAGGTCATAATAATATTATATTAGACGATAAGTATGAAGATAAATTTGTCGTCGGGATAATGATGTGTTTCGCTGTCACCGACTTCACCTTTGATCACGGCGCATCACATAAAGTTAATAATAACCAGTCAGCAATCAACCTTGTTCTCTTTCGGGTGATGCTAGTTTATAGGAATCTTGAAATAAGGTTCGTCGTTGTCTGACGTCACTGATAAATGTCAACCCCCACTCACCTTCTCCTTCACTGCTTCACTCACTCCTTCACTCACTCCTTCACTCCTTCACTCCTTCACTGACTCCTTCACTCACTCACTCACTCACTCACTCACTCACTCATTTAATATTGTGATTGTTTATTGTTATAATTGCTTGTAAATAAATGTAAATCCTGGATTCAGGACGTTAATTTAATCCACAATTTAGTAGATAATTTTCAGAATGACGTTAATAATATATCTGTTGAAGAGTTGACCTTTAATCTGACTCAGTGGTGACATAAATAAATGGAGATAGGAATATATCCTTAATATCTATGGTTATAGTCTTTATTAACTTTGGGATAGATCTATTGTTATGGAACCAACATTAACCTGTCACCGAATACACGCCCACGGATTGTCATTAACACATCAATCATTTTACTATTTGGCTTGATTTTGTTTACTGACCTTTTGCAAATATGTGCCCTATGTAGTGGCCTCTAGATCATATTTCTCAAGTGTGAACAATTCTATAGCTATTTACGGCATTCATTCATTCGTTCAATTACTGCCTATCTGATTGACTGTCTTAATGCCTGATTGATCGACTCTCTCACTCATCAACTCTGCCATTCACTCATTCACTCACATATACACATATAACATAATTGGGTTTAACGTATATATATCCATATCTGAGAATGTTAATACCGGTTGGGTTTTCATAAAATGCTTAAAAGGTTGGGATTATAAAAGAATATTAAGTTCGGTATCATAATCAGTGTCACTATGCCAATTAAATATGCAAATATAGTTGAGCTTGAAGTAAGTGAAAGCACTTAACACATCGATTTTATTAAAAGTTATACAAGTTAAATAGCCAGCCTGAAATTATACAGACATCTATATATTTTAATAATTTACAAACGAACAAAAATTATGTATTGATATAATTAAAAGAATTTACCATAAAGATTCAGTATACATCTTCACACTTTAAAGCATTAAATGTGGCTGTATGACCATAATACTCGGTTAACACTTGGTACTGGATTTGATGACAACCATCGGTGAGTGGCCGAGTGTCACGTTCCCTCCTCATTATAGATAACGAAATGGTAAATGAAGGACATTGTACTGTACTTAACAGCAGCTTTGACTTAGTACAATGTCATTGTCATAATATACGTATTCTCTTTACTTAACTAGACAACAAATTCTATTCATATTTAGAATATGGACGTTATGCGTTTGTAATAATAGTTGTATGTTAGGTTAAGTCTTATATAGGATTGGTCATGACAATACGTTGACACACGAAATGACAGGAAATAATGTTGAATTATTCTATTAAACTAGACGATCAAATACAATGTAGGTAACTTGTCTACGTCTTCATCATATAGTAGTAATGTTGTTTGTTTCTTATTTTACTATATCAGTTTGTATATATAAATATCAGATTGGGTGGATAGAGTGTAGAATCTCAAGAATACATCATTTACACATATTTTGACAAAACTTGAAGATAACACTAGGGCCTAAATTACATTTACTCATTTCGAACTGTTCGAATTAGCAAATATCATTCAATATCTACACCTATGTCATTTAACACCTCAACTACTTATCACCAAATGTCGTATACTATATTGTATATTGTATGACCTTTCCTAGTAAATCTTTGTAAATTGTTAATTATAATATATACGCAATGCCTAATTACATTAGACCTCTACTCATTATGGATAGCATTAATAACATGAAACGAATACATAATTTTGTTCCTATTTAACTTTAGTGAGTCATTTAGGAATATCTCTGTGTAACCAGCAGTCAGTGTGAGTCAGAGATTTTTATACGATCACAGTTGTCGCCACTAGTCTTTAGGTATTGTCATTATGTATGTTTTCAAGACATCAATAAATAATTTTCCCAATAATAATAATAATATAATAATAATAATAATAATAATAATAATAATAATAATAATAATAATAATAATAATAATAATAATAATGTATATTTAATCAAGCTCGTTTACTAAGATGAGCCATTCAAATGTGCTGCACAAGTAATATGTAATATAATAATAATACCCCAAATAATATAAACAATTCTCGCCATTTGTCTTTTGGTGTGTTTTAAAGTCCATTTAAAATTAATCTGATAATGTTAGATCGATTATTCTGAGTGAACTCCTACACTGATTCCTTTACATTATTTGTTTAAAAAAAGCATTTAGTGAAATGGTTTTCTCTAGGATGAGACCCCTTAGGAACTAGATTATTACTTATGTTATGGAAATGCCTGCATTTTATAAACTGTTGAAAACTGATCTTGGTTCTCATACTGGTGGCCTTGTAAAATCAAAGCTGTACCCTTCGATAAATGACATTTATTTCGAGGCATTCTTTCTCCAAATGTTGGAAATGTATTGGGCATTTCTGTATCACACATGGTTACCAACTGCAATGTAGTACTCTAATTTTCAGAAATGAAGAAAAAAAGATGAAAATTTAACTATGAAGCCCCATCAGTCAAAATAAATTAAGTAATCTCACGCGGATGAACACCTTTCGGACTCATCAAGAAATTTGTTCATGCTAAATCAAGAAAAAGAAACTTGAAAATTGAAGTTTTGATTTCTTGACATTTCAAATTTCTATTTAAATTTCAGTAATTCTAATTCTGAAGTGCCATACACACCTGTCATGGTACCTCGCTCAATAGCAAAACGATTGACTGAATGACTTAACATTGCAAATAAATAATGTATATTATAATATTTATATGTATTTTTAATTTAGTATTCCTTTATAATATACGGTACAGGGCCACGCGTTAATCTGAGCCCTACTTGTTTGCAAATTGTTAATCAACAAAATCATTTTGTATTCGTTTTTCTTACCTGTCATTATTGCCTTCTTTTAGTTAGAACCACAAGAAACAAACAAAATGATTTCATCTTATAATAGTTTTGATGTTGGCTTAGCACGTGCATCTCAGGCAAAAATCTAATTTCTTGTTTCAGGGATTACGGATTCTAAAATGTTCATTAATTGTGGAATATTTCTGTTTTAGGCTTAGATTATATATCTCGTTGACACAAATAACCTTCAATATATCGGTAGCTGTATTATCTCTTGTGATGACTTTTATTATGATTATTACCAACAAAATATTTCCGTTATCTATGTATCTGTATTATTTGATAGCATGAAATAACACAGATACCTGTTTGGAAACACGAAACGTGGATAGAAATAATCCAATCAATACGATTCAAGCTAGTTTGTCATTGTTCAAGCAGTTAATTAAATTCATGCGTATATTTGATTCGATTGCGTGTTATCCCGGTTCTCCATTTAAGTCTGGTGCAGCGCAAAATGTAATCCCATCAGCATAGTGCCTTAGAAGAGTAGAATATGACAGAGGACTGCGAAATAATCTTCTATGGGAGCATTATATTGAAATAATATTGCTAAATTTCCTCACTGATAAAACGTCAATCTTAAAAGAGATGTGTTCTCACAAGATGTAATGACTTAGCTATGTTTTTAATGTGACCTCGAAAGACCAAGAACCTTATCATAATTTGAATAATTTAATAAATGATTTTTCCGTAGAATTTGTGATTTATTAAAATTTGTATTAGTTTCAATATGATAAATTCCTTCCCAATTCATTATGTAATATTCAGAAATTGTCAGGTTTTGTCAATCAATATTTGTGCATGTCGATATATCGTGTTTAGGTCTATGGTCATAATTTACAATAATAAATAAACAACATAAACTATTGTTTGTTCAACGCGCATACGGCTAATTATTAGACTAAATGATAATGTACAACCTTTTAGTTTATAAAGTTTTATTGTCAGATCCAATGTGAAATATCAAAAAGTCCAATGTTTACATATTTTGTGACAAAACTTGGAGAAAACGAAACTAGGTCCAAAACTGCATTTACTCCTTTTTAACTGTTCAAATTGGTAACAATTATTCAATACCCACATCAATTAAATTATTTCAGTATCATTTACCATCAATTATTTATCACAAAACTTCTTTTAAACGCGATTATATTTGAACAATCTGAAAACATCATTTTTCATTTACCCTCTAATTTATTTACCCCCCCCCAAAAAAAAAAAGTACATATTTAGTACAGCAAGCATTCAATTCTATAGTATATGAACAAAACCAAACAGCTCTATTTATTATATAAGAGATACAAGGAAATGCATATTATTTATTGATGGAACTCACATCAGGCGAGAACGTAATACCTCATCGCCAGTGGCGATCATAATTTAGTAGTTATTGAGTGACATATAGCATGCGAGATGAAGTTACTGGCACACATGGCGAGTAGAATTGGCATGAAGTTGATAGCCTCTCATTAAGCTTCATAAGGATATAACATTAGAGACGAAGTATGAGGACACAAACCTGTCGCAGGTAATAACGTGTCATCGTGAACTTTGAAGAAGGCTCATCATGTGTAGGTAACACTGAACGGAATCAGTAAATAACCCAGTTCTGGATCAGGTAATGCGAATCCAATTAAAGTCTCGAAATAACGTCTGTCCTTTGTTAATGTGTCACTGATAAATATCAGCTCACTTGTGGCAGCATGACCCGTGAGACTGGATGAGGTAACATGATTTGAGGAATAACAAA